>PVJI01007893.1:50116-74977 GCA_004026765.1 Micronycteris hirsuta | reverse complement strand
GGGAAACAACAACCAAAGGGGCAGCCAACCAGGAGCTTCCAGACCTTCAGGGATCAATAGGGCCCATGCTAGGTCCCGCCCCTCCTGTATACAGAGAGGATTAACCCTAACTCACCCCACTCTCTGGCAGGCAGTGACTTGGCTCTATATCCCCCATCCCCTGCCCCCTCACCCCCGCCCCCGACACACAAGCAGAGATCCTGGGGCAGCATTTCTTTGTGGAAAGGAGATGCCCCCCGCCAGGAGATGCCCAAAAGCCATTGATCAGAACATACAGCTTTTCATTCATTTGTGCTGGGGAAACACTGGTGACTCTCAGGGAACTTTCCAGCTAGTGGCAGAGACGGATATCACCAACAGTCAAACAAGCATCACATAGGCACAGCTCCTGACAAGACCTCAAGGGGAGGTGTGCTGTGGAATGGGTGTGAGAGACCATGCAACTTCCCTCGCCCTTCCACAGACAGGCTTTGGGTGGGGCTTTTCCTGAGAGCAGTGTTGGTGGGGACTGGTAGTGGGGAGAGCCCTCTGCAGCTGAAGGAGGAGGGAGACCAGGTGCTTCAGGGAGGGAGGTTTCAAATCCAATTTCTGGCCCAGCCAATCTTTCGGTGGACTTTGTAATCAAATGAACAAAGCCGATCACATCCCAGCATATCAGGCGCATTTCTTAACTTCTTGGTGCCTTTTTTGTTTTCTCATCTGAAAAAGGGAGACACCCTGACTGGTACCTGTTGTCCCACTCTCTATGATGGACAAAGCATGGCTCTGGGACCCAGGTGACCACAGCAGGGACCTGAATGTGGCTGGGACGCACAGGTGCCAAGGCTTTAGGGCCCTTGGACTATAAACCACCAGTCCCGAGGCCAGAGGCCACGTATGCTCAGGGGTCCCTCCTCACATGCAGAGTCCTTGCCCCACCCACAGGGGCTCCCCGCTTGTGTGTGTAAGACATTTTCCAAGGGAACCAAGGCCAATGCTTCTGACAAAAGGGGCAGGATCAGCTCCTATTGGGGAAGGTGATACGGACATTTTTATAGACAAGAATGTAAAATGTAACACTCAAAGCATTTTTAATTGCTCTTTCACACAAATATCTCTTCACAAGATTCTTCCTCCAGGAAGTCCTCCAGGATTTGCTCTTGCTGATGCAATATTTCTCTCCTCTAAGCACTCCCCTACCTGCTGTGAATCCTGCTTTTATGGCATTTAACACAATTCCCCTGGTGTTATGACAATTTGTGTGCCTGAATTAATGCATGGCACAAATGCAAGAGGCTTTTCCCAGGGCCACCCCCGCCCCGTACTTCATTCTACTTAGTACAGAACTCTTTCCACTACACATACTTTTGACTCCAATTTCTCTCCTATCCCCTCTCCACTTCCTAATCTTAACATGTCTCCATTCCCCACATCTTATTTGGCTGCTTTTATGGCATGAGCAACAGTGATATTGTCACTGGAATAGCTTAGATGTACCCCAGCCACTCTGCCTAGGTGACAGTATTAATAGTGACAAGTTCCAGGGCCTGCTCCATGTTCTGGCTATGGCTGCCTGGTTGCCAAAATGGAAGGTTAATAGGTAGACAGCCCTCCGTCTGACCCTGTTACTAATTGCCCCTCCACGTTCTGAACCTCTTCAAATACCTCTGTTGAATGGCTGAGAGATATGTGACTACATGTGGAAAAATATAACCAGTAATTGAATTAATGGCTCCATCAGAATGTTAGACAATGATAATAGCCATATGCATCCCTAAAGGCAAGCATCTGCACCCACTGGAACACTGGGAAATGTATTTGGTGCTTTCCCTGGAGTCTGGTGGGCTGCGGATTCTCCTGCCCAACAGTAAGGGTGAAGGACACAGGGGTCTACTGCTCCCTGGGATTCTGCCAAGGAAGAAACAGTCTGAGGAAAAGCAGAAACCAGCTCAAGGCTGACATTCTTTACACCCCTGACCTACAGGTGACGTCTGTGGACCGCTAGGGTCACCGAGAGAAGCTGGAGGTTTATTCCCCAGAAGCTCATGAGTTTTGGCTTGTCCGCAGCCTAGAAGGCCCCTGCTCCTCAGCCCATGCTAATAAATCACATAAGCAGAAGTCATTGGTCACCGTGGAGATGGGCTGAGAGTAAGGATGGTCACACGAAAACTCAGCTTTACTATTGAAAACTTCAGGCAAAGCCATTTGGAGTCTAGGCCCGTGCGAGCAAAGGATCACTGTCCAGGTGTGTGTTGGGGTGGGGGAGGTATGGGTGGTAGTACAGAATTAGGCTCCCATTCAGGGGAAATGCATCCAAACATGAGACATTTTCTCCTGATGGTGGGTCCGAGGCATCACGACTGTGCGAGAAAAGACGGGGCCTAGATCCTCTAGTCACTGTCTCCGGGATGAAGGCGTCTGTACATGCACTTAGTGTCACGGGCTTGTGGAACCAGGGCGTTCACAGGAAAGAGCCTGGGCGCGGCAGCCAGACAGACTTGGTTTCACATACCAGCCCCACCACTTACTCAGTGTTCATGGGTTGCTTATTGTCTCGAAGTTTCTCTTCTCTTGTCTATTAAATGGGGCTATCCTGTCTTTGCTGGATTCAGTAAGAAAGCTGAGCATCAGATCCTAAAGTAACTGGCATTTAGATGCTACTCCATGGATCCTGCTCCTTCATTTTGTGGACCAGAATCGGTTATTGAATACAAACTGGACAGCTAATCAGCTCAACTACAAATAGTTAAGATGTCAAGGTTGCCCTATCCACACATAGGGTGTCTAAAAACACAGAGCCAGAGAGGGGAGCTGGAGAAAACCCTCAGATCAAAATATTCTCTCATTCCCTGGTACTTCGTGAAGAGGACTGCTGGGTACCTGAGGCAGTCTCATCCATCCTTGTATCCCTGGCATCCGGACCTGGACGTGGCAGGGTTCGTTGGGTGAATGGATGGATGGGAGTAGGTAAAAAGGTGGGTGGTGGACAGATATACAAACAGGTAGATTTTCGCTATTGAGATACTCTCTTGCATTCCCATTTCACAACTAGGGAAACTAAAAGAGGTTAAACACGCTTGCCAAGAGCGGAGGTTTTTATTGTCCCAGGAACTTGCGAAGCTCATCCCAGTCTCTATCTTCTTGCAGATTTGTGTTACTCCACGGTCCCGTGTCTTTCCCTCCAGTCTGTTCTGAATCTTCAGGATCCAACTTAAGTTCCACTTCCTCTGCAGAGTCTCTGACCAGACGGCTTCACACTTCTCTTTCCCTTTCCTGAATGTGTCAATATGGAATGTTTCCCACTTCATTGAACTTTTAAGTCAATGTCTGCCTCTTATCTTTCCAACCCCATAAGAGAGAGTGGCTCTGGCTTCCTTCACAGCACCCAGCACGAGGCGAGGCATGGGTGCCGACAGCGCCAAGGCTGTCAGAATGCCCGGCGACCACTCATTTCGCCAATGTTTCTAACAGTAACAAAAGTCGACACTTACCGAGTGGTGTCAGGCACCCCACTGAGCACTTCCAGTCTTCCAAGATAGGCATTATTATGTCCATTTTACAGGTCAGGAAACTGAGTCTGAGAGAAGTGATGATGCTTTGAAAACATGGACCCAAAATTCTTTGGTGCTCTTCTCACTGACAGAGGGAACTCTTTGTCCCCTTCCCCTTGAATCTAGGTGGGCTTCTGACCGAACCCATCAGTACAGCACAGCGGAAGTGATGCCACATAACCTCTGCAGCGGGGTTGTAAAAGGCCAGGCAGCTTCCACTTCGTTCACTGGGATACCGTGACCCTGGGACCCTAACCCACGGCCCTTGTGTTTCCACCGTCAATAACAGTACAGTTACCAAGAACGCTTCACATTTGCATGCCACTTCATGATTTCTAGAACTCTCCCGTAGACATCCCATCATTCGATCCTGAGAGCCCCAAATGGAGGAGGGAACAGGTGCCATTTTCTAAGTTTACAGCTGGTGGAACTTTGCTTGGAGGTTTTGAGTGACAAACACAAGGTCAAAGTGCCAGGTGTGGCAGAGACAGGATTGGAATCTGGGTTAAGACAGGAAGCCCTGAGTTTCTGCGGCACACACAGGCCTTCTGAACAAAACAGCGGCGGGAGATCCCTCACCCAGGCCTCCCAGCTCCATGCCTCTGGACCAGCTCTTGGCGCCAGCAGTCCCTCTGACTTCACACCTCAGGTCGGGGATGCAGCGGGAAGGCTTCTGGCCTCCCGCCTAGGGCCTTTGTGCAGCCCACTGAGCGGGAGCTTGCTGGGGAAATGCCACGGGCTGGGCGCCCACGTGGGGGTCAGAAGGGAGCTTCGGGAGCTCTGCTGGGGTTTCCTCGAAAGGGCAATGCTGTGCCTTCCTGTCCCCGAATGTCAAAGAGCAGGAACAAGAGACAGAGAGGACGGGTAATGAAGAGCATGGACTCTAAGCCAGACTGCTGGGTTGTTGTTTTTTAAAGATTTTATTTATTTATTTATTTATTTATTTATTTATTTATTTATTTATTTATTTATTTATTTTAGAGAGAGGGGAAGGGAAGGAGAGAGGGAGGGAGAAAAACATCGATGTGAAAGTGAAACATCAATCCATTGCCTCTTGTATGCACCTGCCCAGGGACTGAACCTGCAACCCAGGCACATGCCCTCACCAGGAATTGAACCTGTGACCTTTTGCATTCGAGATGACGCCCAAACAACTGAGCCGTACCAGCCAGGGCCAGACTGTTGGTTTTGGTTCTTGCTCTGCCACATGCCAGCTGTGAGACCCTGGCCTCATCTGTTTCTCTGTTTACAGAAGCGAGGCTGTGACAGCACCCCCTGCATGCATTCGTTATGTGAGTCAGTATTTGCCAAATGCTGAAGGTGGTCCCGGCATGTGATAAGTGGTTTGTAAGCATTTGTTAAACAATAACAGACCCTCTAAGGGCCAGACACTGACCTGGTGCCTTGGGTAGATGAAGGAGTAGGGCAACCCGCTGCCTCCTGTCTATCCGAGCAACATGGCCATGCCCTCCATGGGGCTGTTCATGTCAGTTTGTTTTTTAATCCTCACCTGAGAACATTTTTTTCCATCACTTTTAGAGAACAGAAAGGAGAAGAAGTGAGAGATGGAAACATCGATGTGAGAGAGAAACATTGATCAGTTGCCTTGTGTACACATTGGGACCAGGGATCGAACCCACAACCCACGCAACTTCCCTGAGAGGGAAGTGAACCAGCAGCCTTTTCGATTACGGGATGACACTCCAAATAACTGATCCACACTGGCCAGGGCTCGTGTCAAGCTTTTACTATGATCACTTTATCAAAGGGGTGTATACCCACTGGCGGTACGAAGGAGAGCTAAATAACTTTATCGTCAAGGGTTAGATGCGGTGGAGAATGGAGAGAGAAAGGGGAGGAGCGGCCCTGCGGGAGCAGGTCCAAACTGAACGTGCCGTAAGACTAGAACCAACACACACAGCATCTAATAGCTCATTAATAATTTGTTATAGTCACTCCACGTGGAAATGATAGTATTTTAAACATATTGGGTTAAATATGCGATGACAATTAAGTTCTTCACTCGTTGCTTTAAATTTTTTTTTTTAACGTAGCAACTAGAAAAATTAAATTGCATCTGCAGTTGTTCTTGCGGCTCCCATTCTGTCTCTGTGGGCTGGTGCCACTCTGTACAGGCCAGCACTGAGTGGATGGTTGCCAGCGGGCAGGTGAGCTGGAATGGGGCAGGTGAGCATTCCCACAGGACGACCTTCGGGAGAAGGTGAGGGATGATCTGAGCCCCAGGGAGACACTCTTTCCTGTGCACCTAGTGCCTGACACAGGCCCCAGCCTCAGTGGGTGCTCATTTTTGCCTTGTTAAATTACTGAACAATGTAGTTGGCCGCGGGGTGGGAGGGCAACAGGGTCTCGGAACAGAACTATCAAGCCTCAGAGGATGCTCGGACTGTGAGCGCATTCCTTACACACCTGAAGATGACGAAATCAGTGTCGGAGAGCCCATCCTGCTCCAGGTGCAGGCCAGGACTCGCTACCTGGCGTTTTCATTTCTCAGATTTGCTGCCCTGCTTACCCCAATCCCAACCAAAATCAAGCCCTAAGGAGGACCCCGCTGACTTCAACCTCGTGCCTCTGTTTTAAAGTGCTGTCTGAAGAAAGGTTTTGTCTTCATTGCCTCCTTGTCTGAACTGAGCCGGTTTCCCAGGGACCGCATCCCAACGCTGGAGGAAGTTTAGGAAAAGTTCTGCCAATGGCTGTGGGGAAGGGAGGGGGAGGATTCAGGAAGGCCTGCCGGGCCGCCCTTGGAGAGCCAAGACTAATTCCGCAGTCTAGTCACTCCGTCAAACGTTTAGTGTATCCGGGTGATTGTTCCCTGGTAGGCCGCGATGGTCTATCTGCTGGGCCTTTTGTCATGTTAACTGCGGCCGATCAATGGATTGAGGTCAGGACTTCTGATGTAGGTGCAAGCTTAGAGGGAAAAAAGTCTCAAAGATTCATTTTTCTCGTCTGGTAACACTCCGGTCACTTATTTTTTCTCAGTTAGCCTCTGCCGCTCTAAAGTGGATATTGATCAGTGCTTTAATGCAAACCTGTCAAATTAATTTTGCAGACCTGGGATATGACTAGCCTAAAATTGCTTCTGCATCTGTTCTCTGCAGCAAGCCTATGAATTTTAATCACGACCAGAATGGGTTGGTGGCTTTTTTTGTTAGAAACTTGAATAGGAAAGGTTTAAACTGTAAATGCCAGGGAATGATGCTGTTTTGTTCTTTTCAGAAACTCATGTGGTGGAGGTCAAAGAAATTATTATGTCGGGTGTATTCTTGGCAGATGCTCTGGGAAGCGCTGTGGGCTGGCTTTAGACAGAGCTGTGCCCAGGGAGCGCAGGAGTCCCAGCTTTGGAGAGTGTGGGCGTCGAATGCCTGCAGGACAGACCACCCCAGCCTGCCTGCACCACCCCTGGCTCCTGCTTCACTGTGATTCAGGACAACTTTACCTCCTGGGGGTGAAAGCGCATCAGATTACGCTTTTCTTGAAGATTTAGCTTGGCCTCTCTCCACTGCCCTGTCAACCTGCCCCCCCCCACCGAACCCTGGCAGGAAGCCCCCCTACATCTGCACATATGGGTGCAGAGCCAGCACTGTGACACCCCAGCTGTCATGCCCACTTCCAGCTGCCACTGCAGCTGCCACCTGGCATCCTTGCACTACTCTGCTCCTTGCACCCCCTGGGCACTTTTTCCAATTGGACCCCTGGAGTGGACAGGCCCTTCTGAATGGCAACCCCACTTCCTTGGAAGAGGTGCAGTGCATTTGCCACAGGCAGCCAGTGGCTCGGTCTCCTCCCCTTTGGCGGCATCATCCCTGCCCACAGACAATCTTGCCAAGTTTCCTCTGCAGAGAATCAACTGTTGCAGCCCTAACCATATTGGGCTACAGTGTACAGCATCATCATCTTTTTATCAAGTACTTACTATGTCCCAGGCTCTGTTCTAAGTGCTTTCACATATTACCGTCAAAAACAAGACAACAGGCCCAAAATGGAGTCACTTAGGCTAAGCGCCACACCACCAAACTGAGACTTAATGTAAATAAAATCTCAGCCCTCCCAGAAATGGAATCTTAAACCCGTCAATCAGGAATGACCTGGGCAGCACTAGTGAGGCCTGATAGACCCCCGCCGGCCCCTGAAGGAAAGTGGCTTTGTAATACCAACCTGCTTTTTGTCTAGTGTAACTTCCTCGTTGCTGCTCCCTCTGCCTAGACAAGCCTTTCATTTTGTGCAGCTCCTCGGAGCTCCTTGCTATCTGCTAGATTGGATGTTGCCCAATTCATGAATGATTGAATAAAGCCACTAAGATCTTTAAAATTTACTCAATTGAATTTTGCTTTTTAACGCTACCTAATTGAATCCTCACAAAAACCACAGGAGGGCAGTGCTATTATCATCCTGGTGTTATTGGGAAGGGGACGGAGGCACTTGGTTTACTTGCCCAAGTTGTACAGCTGACCAGTGGCAAAGCCAGTTTGAACCCAGGCTGTCTGGTTCTAGAGACCATCTTTTGGTCTGCTTCGAGCCCTGTCTGTGGGTTCCTGCCCACAGGCAAGACACTTGATGTGGCAACTGTCTTGTTGGGTCTTTGATTGTTGCATCTGTGTTATTTTTACCTCCTCAATAAAACTCCAAGACCCTCAAGGGTAGAGCCCCCCCTCTTGATTCTTGAATATTCAAGTAGATATATGAAGATGAAGGACCGCATAGTCACAGAGAACAAGACAGAAAAATGTTTAAGAGTCACTTTGGTGGAAACTCTGATAGAGTAATCAAGGGAAGGAGAAGGAGGAGAGAGAGAATATCATTTTATCGCACACGAGCATATCTTGACTCTCCAACTGTGAGGGGACCCAGCAGTGGGAGGCTGTGAAGTGGACCCCCAGCTCCTTGAAGTAAAGAGCCAAGTGGGACTAGAGAACGTGAAGCCCAGAGACGAGCAAAACTCCCAGGTCAGAGAACTGTGTGTGGAGAGGCCCCTCGGGAGTCACGCAAGGGCCCGTGGGAAAGCGGCATTCAAGTGCCTGCTACCAAGACGTTGATGACTGGTCAAGGGTAAACAGAAAACCAAACATCCCACATCTGTTGGGTAAAGGGGCACTGGTCCCACTTCCTGTGACCCCTCCCCTGCCCCCACTTGAGGATCTGGTCCCAGAAGAGGGAAGGAGCCTGGGTGGTCTCAGAGCCTAGATTACCTCCTACTCTCCCCCACCCCACTCATGCATCGTCGCTATTTCATACAATACACGGAGTCTGCGTCCCTCGCAAATTGCCCTGGGGAGGGCAAAGAGATGCAATCCAAAAGGAGCTTGAAGTCACATTTTGAACTAGACAGAGTTTTAATAATGGAAAGTCTTTGGAAAGTCATAGCATCTAAATTTTCATTGAGAGATGAAGATGGGAGATTAAACATAGAAGGGTTGTAAGCAATGGCTAGAAAATCAAACCACTGATATTTAGGTCTCGCTGAGTTGACATTCCCATAGAGTCTGCCTAGTGGAGTACAACTGACAGATAATACATACACACTATGGGACCCGACCCTCCAACCCTGCTGAGAACCTGGTTTTGGGTTCAGCAGAACTGGAAGACAGTTTCTTCTAAAACAGCCTCTTATTTTAAGCTAGTGGGCCCCACCCCTACACCTGCCCTCCTGCAGAAAGAGAAGCCTTCTCTGTTGGAAGCCCTACAGGAAGGCCTTCTTGGTCTTCATGGCCAAGTGGACAAAGGGAGCTGGGTGGTTGTCACTGATCACTCAGTGGAGTTCTGCAAGAGCAGGAGTGAGGACTGCGGGGTTGGTGAGGACAGAAACCCTCGGGGACACCTCATTCGGGGACTCAGTCATCATTGCGACTCTTCATTCTCTTGGTTGCACCCAAGTGGCAGGGCTGTGACTGTGGGCTCACTCTCCCACAAGGAAGAGTGCATTTCTGTCTCATGTAGAGCTTTCAGTAGATTTTCAATCCTGAGAAAGGACACTGTCTGTCCAGGTTTGGGCCACCAGCCCTCTCCTTGGACTGGTCACTGTGGCAGATGAAAGGTTTTATGGTTAAGTCAGTCTGGATTATTGGCCCATTCCTGAAAGGGCAGAGGATTCTCTTACTAGAGAAGCTAGGAGCTGGTAGCATGGAGGGAGTCAATCCCGATCTGAGTTTTGCAAGGATTCATGGATTATTTGTGGCCGTGCATAACTTTGTGCTGAGTCCATCAAGTTACATCAAGGGAGTTGATCCCTTACTTGCTAGGAATGCCGACTAGAATCCAACCTCACTGCCTCACAGGTGGTAGATGAGTCTCTCGCATGTGTGAGCCAGCTCCTGTGAGCAGTGTCCTCCTGTAGGCCAAGCAGGAAGCCCAGATGGGGGAGGCACTCAATGAATGTGTCTTCAATGAATGTCTGCCTGAGTGACTGAATGACGATGAATGGAAGGAAAGGAAATGAAAAAGCAATTAGACACACACACACCCAGAGTTCACCTAACCACATCACTTCCTTCCCTCCCCTCCTCTGCTAAAAGCTTTGTGCCCATAACATCAGGTTTGGACTCCCTGGTCCCTGAGGGGAGGGGAGAGAGTCAGCTGCTCTGTGGTCTGTAGGAAAAGGCATGAGGCGAGGGATTGGGGGATTTGTCCTGCCATTAATTACCTGTGTGACCTTGGATGAGCCACTTAACCTATCTTTGCTTCAGTTTCATCATCTATCAAATGGGACTAGTGCTCTCTGCCCTAGTTATCATTTCACAACATGGTTGAGAGGAATAGACAATATTAGAAAGTTAATAGCAGGTAGAAAGATTAAAAGAAAAGCATGGCGTAGGAGAACATGGTATGACCATGGGCCTCCACTGGGGGCATCAGTTTGATTGCAGAGTTTGATGCTAGGCATCAGCAGTGATGCAGGGGAAAGACTTCCAGGCCTTCCTCATTGAGGAGCTCATGCTTGCACAGCAAATTCCCCCCAAATCCCAAAGTCCTGGGCATGCCCAGCCTTGAGAGGGAGAGATTTAAAAGTGAAAGAAACAATATTCCCTGCCCTTAAGAAGAGATACACACCTATAAAGCGGTCAGCTACTTATAAAGGGCTCAACGCTGTGTTACAGAACATTAGTCAGTCAATAGATATTTGTTGAGCACCTACTATGTGCCAGGCACTGTTCTAGAATATGAGGGTAAGTGAATATACAGAATCCTACCCGGAGAGCTACACATGAGTGAAGAAATGAATAAATAGGTGGAGACTAGATAAATGAGAAAAACGCTGTAAAGAAAATAGACCAGGGTGGCGTGGTGGGGAGTGGCTAGTTGGGGCAGGGGCCTACTTTAGTTGAATGACCATGGAAAGTCCAGAAGGTGATAACATGAGAACGAGGCCTGGACGTTGAGGGAAGAATGTTCTGGACAAAAGAAATGCAGGTGCAGAGGCTGGGAGAGGGTCAGGAAAAGGGCAGCATGTCATGGGTGTAGTGAGCGAGGGGACAAGTGGGAGTGGAGGACGTTGGGGAGGTGGCTGGTGCCCAGCAGGGGCCGCACGTGGGAAGGGGGGTGTGGACTTCATACCAGGTGCAATGGAAATCCATGAGAGACTAGAAGCAGGGACATGATGTGATCTGGGAGTGAGAGAATGACCAAGCAAACGTGGCAAAATGTTACCAACTGGTAAACATGAGTGATGAGGGCGTTAGAGTTCTTCCTAGTCTTTCCTGCAACTTTTTTATACATTTGAAATTATTTCAGAATAAAAAGTGAAGAAGTAAAAAGACCACTCCTGGTGGATCCCTGACCGCAGGAGGTGGGGAGAAGGGGTTGAGTATGGCTGGTGTCCAGAGTGCCGGAGGGAGACAGTGAGGAGGCTCCAGGGGGAGTCTAGGCAGCTTGGACCAAGGCAAGCAGGAAAGAGGTCATTTTCAGGATGTATTTATGGAGGTCTGGACTAGTTTTGTATCGTTGCCATAAGAAGTTGCCACAAACTGAGTGGTTATGAACAACATACATTTATCATCTTATAGTTCTGCAGGTTAGAAATCCATGTTGGCAGGGCTGTGTTCCTTCTGGAGGCCCTGGAGGAGAATCTGTTTCTTTGCCTCTTCCGCCTTCCAGAGGCCGCTCCGCAGCATTCGCGCATAGCTCCCTATATTACAGAAGCAGCAACAGGGCATTGGACCCTTCCCACCCTGTCTTCTCTCCCTCAGACCACAGCCTAGAAGGGTCCTCACTTTTAAAGACTCATGCAATTGCATTGGCCCACTGGGATAATCCAGGAAAATGTCACCATCTCAAGATCCTCAATCACATCTGCAAGGTCCTTTTCCCCATGTAAGGTAACGTAGTCACAGGTTCCATGAGGTAAAACCACTAAGATTTTCTGATGAACCAGATGCGGGAGTGTGGGGGTGACCGAATGGCAGAGTCACCCCTCAAGACAGCAAGCTGCCAGGACTGAGGTGGGATAGGGGGAGAATCAATAGTTCCATTCAAGATGTGCTAAGTTTGGAGTCAGTGAGGCCAGAGTGATGGGGAGAACCCCATGCTGGTGCCCAGGGAAGGGTTCGTCCGAGCAAAGACTTGGCCAAGAGTGGCACTTGTGTGAGTCACAACATACACCTCCTTGGTGCAATAAACAAGTACTGAGCATCTCATAGTCAGTTACGAGGCACTAATACAAATACCTCCATAAATGAAAGAGGTTCCAGAAGGGAATGGAAGGCCAGATGGAGAAATGGCTGAAGACAGAAGCTGGAGCCTGGCCTTGCGTCCTAGGCCATGGATGGTGGGTAGGCTGTAGGGATAAGGAACAGCCACTGCAGGGCCTCGAGGTGAATGAGGAAACACAGAAAGAGGACATGCGAACACGTGACGTATAACAATCCATAAACAGGACCAAACTGGCTGAGTGTGGGCACATGCAGAGAAGGTGTGGGCAAGGGGCAAGTGAGGACATCTGCGTTGTCCCAACCCGACTAGGGAAATCCTGCGCGGGGCCAGTCCCTTCCCTTCTGCTCCTGCTGCTCAGGTGTTTGCAGCTGAAGGGGTGCGCCCTGGGCATGGCGGATAGGGGGTGAGGGAGGTGCTGAAGGAGGGGAGAGGCATCTCTTCCTCTTTCAGAACTGTGCTCTTAAATCAAACAATTCAATCCAGGTGGAAGAGGGTTGGCAGCTGGGAGGGGTGAAGAAGGAGAAGCAGACGATAAAAAAAAATCAATAACTCTTCCCCATAAAATAAATTGAGATTTGTGGAATTCACTTCCACTTGACATCAAAGATGCCGATTTGGTGAATTCGTTTAAGGCCAAATTGAAAACGTATAGTTTTAATCCAGGTCCCCAAGCTGCCTCAGGCTCCATGGCAAGGGCCCTGGGGACTGGGTTTACAGCAGCATGGGATGCTTATTCGGGACGATTGATTCCCATTGCTGTAGAGAAACTGTGTTCAGGGTGGCCCACCCACCCACCCACCCAAGCCCCCTCTGGCTAGGACATCGCCAGGGACCACTGGCTTGGTCATTTTTGGCCATGTGGCCCAAGAGGCAGATGTAGGGCTGGCCAGAGCCTTTGGACACCCGGTCTCACACAGCTCTTTGGACCTCACCGAGGCTGGGTGTTTCCTCCTCTAAATGAGTGTGTCATAGATAGAAGACAGAATCACAGAGTCCAGACTCTGGTTTTGGGGCGCTCAGGGCCCCCCAGCCCTACAGGAGAGTATGAGTGGGGTGTGAGCAGCAGTGTGGAGCATGGGGGCACAGAGATACTGGTGTTGAGGAAACCAGACAATTAGCACAACATGAATTCCCCTGGCCTGGGCCTCAGGAAAGAAAAAAAAAAGGACAGGTCTAAAACTCACCGGGTCAGGGCCACATGTGAGGATTCAACCCTTTCCCTAGTAGGAGGCTTTCCTCTGCTCAGTGGGAGTCTGCAGGCTGGGAGTGCAGTCTCTGCTGGGATAGGGATGGGAGGGCTAGGGGTGGGCGTGGCTAGGACAGCTCAGAGGTGAGCGCTGTAGCAGGTGGGAGGGCAGACAGTTGGTCCATCCGCAGGAGTGCTGGTTTCCAATGAAGAAACTTGAACGAGCATGTCCAGGTGCGAATCCCAGCTGCACGACCTCAGGCAGCTGAACCACTCTGTGCTGGTTTCCTAATCTAGAAAATGAGAAATTGGTTTAAAAAAAAGAAAAGGTCTTATCACAGAGGATGGCCAGGAGGCTTACCTGAAAAAAAGGTAAAGCATTCACTCTGAGCTTGGCAGGTTGTTGACACTCAATAAAAGTTACTATTCTGGTGATTACCATGACCAGTAGGGGGAACCTCGGAGGAGCCATTGAAACTTGGTCTCAGTGTCCTGCTCTATAAAGTGAGGGGGTAGTCCTGGCCAGTGTGGCTCAGTCAGTGGGAGTGTCATCCAGTAACCAAAGAATTCAGGTTCAGTTCCTGGTCAAGACACATACATACCTTGGTTGCAGCTTCAATCTCCAGTCTGGATGCATACAAGAGGCAACCAATTGATGTTTCTCTCTTCTATCAATGTTTCTCTCTCTCTAGAAGCAATGAAAAAAAAAATGTCCTCAGGTGAGGATAAAAATAATAAAGTGAAGAGGTAGAAGCAAATGCTTTCTGCAGTCCAGGCCAATGTAGACTTGCCTAGTCTTTGCTTTGTGGGTCCTTGTCACCTAAGTGACCGCATAGATGGGCTAGGGCTGTTCACCACAGGGCTTCTAGTCTCAGCAGCTCACTGGCCCTAAACCTCCCAAACCTTGGCCAGAGACACGTGGGCACTGGCAGGGCCCTGAGGGGGTCAGCACAGAGAGAGGCCCCGGAGGGTTAGCAGGAGCTAAAGCAGGACCAAATCCATGGCTGCATCCACCCCAGAGCTAACTTGGGCTGGCTGGGCCCAGGCTTTGGGCTTTGGGGCCCAAGCTTGATTTGACCTCCTCAAATTGAATGTTCACTTTAGCCTAGATTTGCAAAGCAATTTGTTAATGCTCCAGTGCAGGGGCTGTTTTCTCTAGGGTTTTAAAGAAAAAAACTAATTTCAATGTAAAATTCACAGCACCAAATTGAAATGTATTCTGAGCCAAGTGAGCAGTTCAGAATTTCCAAGTCCCGGCGATCCGCGCACGCCACATTGTAATTACACATTTCTTTGTGCGTCAGCTGCAGGCCTGACGAGGAAAATAGAAGATAATGCTGACCCTTTGGAGAAGAGAAAGGACTTTTGTGCCTGTTCGCTTTCAGAGAGAGCTCTTCCCAGATATTAGGAGAGGGACACCTGAATCAATCCGCCGAGGGGAACAAAGCCATTCATAACTGCAGCCTCCTTAGCCAGATTGGTTCCCCTCAACAGTGTTTGAGGCTCAACCTTATTTCTTCAAATGCATTGGAGGAAAAAAATGAAGCATCTTCTTTCTAGCACACCTTGGTTCATTTTTCTCAGAGATGATCCCCAGCATCTCCCTCCTCAACACATACACCACACGTGTACATAGTGCACATACACATATACACCCCGCCCATTTGAATATACAACATATATGCTCACACAGAGACACATAAATGCACATGCATTCATACTTACACACATGCCTACCACACTTCATAAGCTTAATCACACGTGCGCACATGTGTGCTCACACACACACACACACACACACTTCCACATGTTTAAAAAAGAATACTAGCAGAACTTTAACTGAATTATAGTTATAGAAATAAAGAAATTTGGATAAGCCCTGGTAAAACGATACTAGAAATTCTTACTAATTTTCTTAGGCACGATAATTCATGATTAAGTAGGAGAATGTCTGTGTTCTCAGGAGACACAGGCTGAAGTCTTTAGAGACAAAGTGTCCACATGTCTGGGACTTGCTTTCAGATGATTCTGATGGAGAGAAAGAGAGAATATAGCAACTTGGTAACAACTGTTGATTCTGGGTTCAGGGCAGAGAGGCATTCATTGTACAACTCTTTTAATATTTTGTATATTTGAAATTTTTCCTAGTTAAAGGTTAAGGAAATAAAGATTAGGAAAAAATTTCCAAATTGTATACAGTTGGCAGTTTCCTTCACATCTGCACTTTATCTCCCTTTCCGTCATCCGGATATGTAGGCTGGTTGGATAAGGACTGAACATTTGATAACCTTACACAGGTCTGGCTTTGCCAGCTGGCATCAGGGGTTGTAGTTCCTGGAAAGGAAGAGGATCTGAACAGCTAGGAATGAAGGACAGCAGAAGACTTTCTTGGGGCTGGTGAAATCCGCAACTCCCTTACCTTAATCTTGATTAACAAGTCTTTACTCTCTTACAGTTACAGTGAATATTTGTTTTTAAAGATTTTATTTATTTACTTTTAGAGAGAGGAGAAGGGAGGGAGAAAGAGCAAAGTATGGTTGCCTCTCACATGGCCCTCATTGGGGACCTGGCCTGCAACCCAGGCATGTGCCTTGACTGGGAATCGAACCGGGACCCTCTGGTTCCCAGCCTGCGCTCAATCCACTGAGCTACACCAGCCGGGCTTCCAGTGAATATTTAATGTAGGTGTCATAGCCCCAATCACGCAAACTAATGAGCATCACCAATAAATGTTAGCAGTTTAGACCTGTGGAGTGTGCACTCAACTCTATAGGTAACAGGAAGGTATCATAGTGGGAAAGAAGGAAAGAAAAGAAAGAGGGAGGGAGGAAGGAAAGAAGGAAGGAAAGAAAGAAGGCAGGCAGGCTATATAAATGTATGTATTAAAATACTGTTTCTTCTATAAAGGGCACCCCCATGGGTGAGGCCCCCCCTCCAAGGGCAGTGTGAGGCTGAGATGTGGGTATAGCAATGTTTCTCAACCTTTTTTAAATCCATGCCCTGCTTCGATAGTTTAACATTCTCACATTTCCTGCAGAGATTGTCTAAGGTCCCGGGGAGAAAGGGCGTCTTCTCTATCTTGAGAATCTCTATTTTAGGCAATTTCCCACCAACCAGAAAGAGTTTCCTCCAGCTTTAATTTCCATAGTTTACATTTTTAAAAATTAGGTTTTAAGAATATACCCCAAATAAAATTATATGATAATATCAAGTCTTTGCTTTCAAACCACACAGCCCCTCAATGCTCTCAGGCAGCACCCCTCCCCGCCCCGGGGGAAAACAGTGGTCTAGAGCCCCGTGTGGTCGCCAGCAGAGACCAGACAACGGCAACAAACCATGGCACAGGGCTTAGGTCACTGCTTCGGTCTTTGCCTCCATTGCATGTTTTGTGAACTGACGATTATAAACAGTGAAATACCGTATTGTGCTGACTTTCTTTTTATCTTTGAGGCCAAGGTTAATTGTGTATGTGAGTTGTTTCAAATGCCCTTTGATAATTGAGAGGTGTCCACGTTGTCTGAGGCCTTAATTAAAACAACCAATTGTTAGGATTGAGAACAAAAGTTCACAGCAGCCCCTGTCACAGAGAGCTGAGTGTCTCTAGCCAGTTGGTAATTTTCCAGAAGGCCTCTTTTAGGCAGGAAATATGGTTGTGCAAAACTGGGGGACAGGAAAGGACAGCAAAACCTGGGACCAAGAGCTCGGAGAGAGGTGCCACCTGCAAGGCAGAGAAGCGAGCCCCAGATGGCCACAGGCTCTCTGAGCAGATCACTGTCCTGGACGTGGGGCACAGTTCAGAACTACATGGGGTCCCAGCCCCTCCTCCTGCAATCCAGCCTGCCAGTGGGAAGACCCTCCAAAAATACTTCACCACATCACCCCCTTTAGTTCACCCATTCTACAAAAACTGTTTGGACATCTGTCATACACATCAAGTACCGTCCAAGGTGCTTTGGGGCTGCAAAGCTGTAAAGATCATGTTTCCCCTTCCAGAACTCTAGCTGAAGAGGGGAGACGAGGCATGAACAGACGGAGCGTAAACCGAGGCCGCACTGTCATCATCGGAGCACACGCTCTAAGGCACCACAACGCACGCGCCCATAAAAAAGCACCCTAACAGGGACTGCACATTTGTCAGGAAAGCATGAGCTTCACTGTGCCTTAGTTGCCACATCAGCAAAATGGGGATAACACAAGAACCTTCCTCAAAGGGCTATAGTGAGGAGTAAACGAATTCATGGTGCCTGGCGCATAAAAAGCACCATAGACATGTTTGCTACCATCATCATTGCCTGCAGCTAAGACAAGGAGTTGCGTGGGGTTTGTGGTTAAGAGGAGAATGAGAAAGCGGTTGCCTAAAAAAGTGTTCAGACTCCTTGGCCCAGCCTTCAAGGCCTGAACCCGCATTGACCCTTTTGTCACCAAGAACCCCACAGTTCAGAAAAGTGTGTTCCTTCAGGTTGGAGTAGGAGACCGTGCTGGTGCCTGACCTTCTCTCCAGCTCCCCTACTCCCCACCCCAATCTGGTTTTTAGGGTCCTATCTGTTGCTTTCTTTGAACAAATTCAGGAAGCCTGCTCAGTATGAAGAAACACCTCCAAGATGTCTCTGAGCACAGGGAAGCAGATTCTGATGGGTTTATCCTAACTATGGTCATTGGGCTTCCTGCTGTCAGAGGCCTGGGCCATCCGTGGTCCCTCCCTCTTCAACATGGTGCCATAGCTCTTGAATGCACTAGAAACCCTGAGCGATTTGGAGGGAGCCCTGGGGCAGCAGCACCACCATTGTGAGGCTCTTGGCCCATGCAAACAGTCCTGTCCTGTTTCAGAGTGACCTTGCGGTTACATCCAGAGGACAAGGTGCTGCAATGGGCACTGATGCGCCCCCTGCTGCAGCATGTTGGGCGTGAACCTGTCTTGTAAGGGGTTCAATGGAGTCAAATATATTTCTGTGTGTCCACTGCTGCATCAGACCAGTTGGCACGTGTCTGCCACCTGCACAGGACTGTGCACCAACCGGTTTTGGGCATCTTAATCCGGATGGTGCTCAGAGCTGGGCTTGGTACCCTGATGTCAGTAGAGCTTGTATGCAGGCAGGCAGGCTGGTTTGCTTAGGTCCCGGGCAGCCCAAAACACCTCTGGCCCCTGAGAGCCTCAAGTTTGGGGCTTTGAGATGGAGGTCTGAGAGCCTGGAGAACAAGAGAATATGTTCTTTCTCCTTCTCCACATCTGGAAAGTAAGAGGGAAGGTAAACTTTCAATGCCTTAAATCGGGGTCCACTCTGAGCAAAACCACAACAAATGCACAAAGCTGGTCTTTACTTCTGCCCCACTTCCCTTGTCAGGGCCACCCTTCTCCCCTACCGCTCCCCTGCCCCATCATGTGCCCCAGTGCCACTCCATGAGACCTTGCTGTCGGCTGGCTGATAAGACGTGCAGTGGTCTGCGCATTCCCCCCTCCAGCCTGCTCACAACTTGAGGTGTTTGGGCCTTCCTGACACCTTTCATGTCACCCTGGCTAGGTGGCCACAGACATTCCCATACATTCCCCAGCATTGGCTCTGCTTGCTACTGAGCTGGCTCTTCTTTTTCTGACACTGTAATATTGCATATAATAACAATTACCAATGACCTCCACTGGGTTGTCCGATCTCATTATTGCCGATGCATTTGGTACCTGCCACTGCCAATTTGCCTCAGCTGAGGTTTTATTCAGTGGGATATGATAGAGCTGTACAGCAATCTTTTTCCATTTAAATAGTTTAATTGAGGAAAGCTATCAGATGTTTCCAAATTTAATGTATACAACAATTTGCTTTTTCCTATCTCTTTTCAGACTTGAGTTGGAAGAAAATGACATCTGATTCTTATAGAAGGAAAGCAATTACATTTTGGCGTCTGCCTTCCCCGGCTTGCATATGTTTTTAAACATAAAAAGAAATTCTTAATATGTAATTGTCAGGTAATAAAAAGGGAAAAATATTTTACTTTGCGTTTATGAAGTAATTTTTCAAAAGCATAAGGGAATTACATGTTAATGTTTTACGTTTATGACTCCACTCTAATACTGCACTATTTCTTCAGGTTTGGGTCTTTTTCCCCCCCTCTCCGAAGATGAGAGCCGAGAGGATCGGGCCGAGCTCAGGCCCTACCTCCCTGCCGGGAGTGTCCTTGGGCACCCAGACTTTCCTGGGAGTTCCCTCCTTGGAGGTCCTACTGGCTGCACCATAATCTGACTCTTGTGTCCTACATGGAATTATTACAAAGTGACACCACATTGTCAGCCTTCTAGATTGTCAGGGGCTCGAGAGGAGAGAGAATTCCTTTCGCATTTTGTGTTCTCCAAGACGTTCAGCAAAAGGCTCGGCTCCAAGGAGTTGGTGCCCAGCAAACACTTGTTGAACACATGTGCTCGCTGCATTGCCAAATAACTCGTCGTTGAATAATGGGAGGAATGTGACCCTCACACACCATGCACGTAAAGAAAGGAGACTCATTGAACGGCGTGCACAGATGGGTAGACAGACCAGTGCATAGAAGATAGACTCCACACAACTCATCCAAGATTTCTCTGACATTTTGCTCAATTGGATTAGACCTGACAGTTCCCCAAGTTCTTTCTTAGAGATCTATTTGCCCCAGACAGACTGAGGTCATGGGTCTCTGAATTATCCAGAAAGTACCCAATGGCTACTGACAGAGTCGTAGGGAATCAGGAAAGCCTGAGTCTTACTATCTCCATTTTTCACAGGAAAAATTGGTGGTTTCCAAGGTCTTTATAGTTTTTAATGAGATTTTATGATTACAAACTTCAACTCAGTCCTGGCCAGGGATTCTATTTCTCTTTAAGTACACTTACCCACTCTTGTAGATGACTCTCCTCTCTCCTCAAATATCCTATATCAGTTCTCAGTGATGAACTCAGCTCATACTTCAATGAGAAGAGAAACAGTTGATGGGAACTCCCTCATCTTCCCCCACCAAGCCCTCAGTCTGACCTGCATTGTACCATCTCTCTCTCTTCCATTGTACCTGAATGAAGAGCGGCCCTTCCCCATCAAACTTGCTGCTCCACTTGTGTGCTGGATCCAGTCCCCATCTCCTACTCAGACACCATCCACGTCTCCTCTCTCCTGGATCATTCCCATCAACATCAACACACCAATGTGCTCTAGTTTTGTCCCCCAAAAAAGAGAAGTAAACTGCTCCCTTAACCTCTCATCCCTCCCCAGATGCCACCTGATCTCTCTGCTTCCCTTTCCAGCAAAGCCTCTGGATTTTCTGTGGGCACCACGTCCACTTCCTCACCTCCCGTTCTTTCTAATAGGCACTCCGTTGGCTCCTGTCTGCACATCCCCCTGGAACTGCTCTTGTCTAGGTCCCCAATTTGACTTCTCTGCTGACAGATCCAATGGACAATTTTCAGTCCTCACCTTGTCCTCTCAGCAAGCACTTAACACAGAAGGACAGATTCTGAACCCGGTAATTATTCATTTATGTGTCCGTCTCCTACTTTAAAACAAAAACTCTCTGTGGGTGGGAATCTTGTATATCTAATTTACTGGAATAGCCCTGGTGCCTGCTCTGGAAGCTGTCTTATGTCGACATCGAATAGATGTTGGTGCTGCTCAATGCACTTGGCTCCAACAATCTCAATCTCAAATCTGTGTTACCAAGACATAGAGCCACAGAATTTCAGATTGGAAGGGCCCTTAGAAATGATTAGATCAGAGTGTAACTAGCCTGAGTTCACAGTGCTAGAAGTTTTTGGAAGAGCTGGTACTTGAGCCAAGTTCTCTTGGTTCTCTGCCCAGGTTCTTTCCATAACAGCTGGCCCCATGCTTGCGTGGCAGAGCCGGGTGCTGTGGAGTCCACCGTGGAAGACACAGGGCGTGTGATCTCTCAAGACCAAAGTGGATTCAATAACCAGGCTGGGAAGAAAAATGTACACATGGAGATTCAGGACCTTTTCTTAAAACTAACTTTGTAGAAAAGCAACTAGCTTTAGTTCAAGTAGCTAAGCAAACCTATTTGCATTTCAGAAACTTGTTGAAATATTGGCTTTTATGATTAAAATTGGTTTATGGTTTTCTGGATTATATAAGCAATACATGTGTATCATAAATAATTCAAAGAAAGTAAAAATTGTCTGAAATCTTATCCTTCTCGGGTAAGTGCCATTAAAATTATGTTTATCTGTTTATTGAAGTATAACAAAAATACAGAAAAGTACAAAAATTATGAATGCGCAACTCAATTAATTTTTTTAAATGCATACTTAAGTATCCACCCCCCAAGAGAGGAAGAGAACGTGACCAGCTCCCCGAAAGTCCTCCTACCACCTCCTAGTCGCTCCCCCTGCCCTGCCCCTCAGTGATCATCACTGTTCTGTCTCCTAACACCAGCAGTCCTGCTTGCTAACTTTTATGTAAATGAAGTCATTCACTACGTTTCTTTGTGTTCAGCTTTTTTTTTGTTCAACATTGTACTTGGACATTCATCCATGTTATGGTATGTAACTGTGGCTTATACATTTTCACTCCTGTAAACATTCCATTGTAAGAATATAGTATTAGTCGTCCGTTTTTCCAGTTTTCTTGAAAAATAATTAACATACATCACTGTATAAGTTTAAAGCACCCATGATGTTTTGATTTATACATATTGTAACATGATTACAATAGGTTCAGCGAACACCCATCTTCTCATACAGGTACAAATAAAAGGAAAGTGAAAGTAAAGAAAAAAGGAAAAACAAATCTCCTCGTGATGAGAACTCAGGATTTCCGCTCTTAACAACTTTGCCATATGTCACACAGCAGTGTAAGCTGCGGTCATCATGTTGTAGTTACATCCCTGCCGGTGATGGGCATCTGGTGGTTTGGGTTGGGGACTATTACACGTTTCTGCTACAAACATTCTTGTTCATGACTTTTGCTGCACTTGGGCCCACCTGTCTGTTAAGTGAACATCTAGGAATGACATTGCTCCAACATCATATATATGTGGTATATATGCATGTGCAGCTTTATCAGACAGGTTTGCAAGGGACTGTATCAATGTATACTTTCCAGCAGTGTTTGCACAGTCCCTTTGCTCCACCTCCTTACAACACCTCGAGCCATTCAGTGAGTATGTGTACCTCACTATGAAGTTTTTTCAATGACTGATAGGATTGAGCACCTCTTCATATGTTTATCGGCATTTCTATATCCTCTTTTATCAAACACTCATTCGAGTCTCGGGCCATTCTTCAACTGGGTTGTTGGTCTTGGCTTACCGAATTGTAGGAGTTCTTTGTGCATTCGGTTTTGAGGTCTTTGTTATTTTTTATGTTGCAAATCTCTTCTACTTTGTGGCTTGTTTGTCCAATAATTTCTTTTGATAAACCGAAGTTTTAATTTTAATGTTAGTACCATGTATCAACTTTATGATTAGTGGGATTTGTATCAGTTTAAGAAATCCTATCCCAAGGTCAACAAAAAATGTCATATTTTCTTCTCTGAACTGTCTCTTCATATCCTTTCCCCATTTCCCAATTTGTTGTCATTTTCTTTTTCATTTGTTAGAATTGTTTGGTGTAGTTTAGATATTAACATCTTATCAGTCATCTGCACTGAAAATATGTTCCTCGATCTGTTATTTTGCTTTGTTTATGACATATTTCACTGTACTTATGTGATATTAATTTTATATAAACAAATATTCCCATCTTTTTAAAAAATAGTTTCTAAATTTCCTGACTTGGTTAACAAATTGTTTTTCTGTCCCACACCACCCTCTCTTTCAACTTGGGAGATATATATACATATCCTCTGAATTTTCTTAAAGTAAGTTTATGGTTTTATTATTACTTTAAGCCTTTAATCCAGGCGGAATTTTTTGATATGATGTAAAGCAGGGAATCCCTGTCTATTTTTCTTCTAAGCAGATTATCAGCACCATTCATTAAATAGACTACCTTTTTTCCCCACTGGGATCTATTTCTGGGTTTTCCATTCTATTCCTATGTCAATCACATTCCTTATATATAACGGTTTTGGATCTGGTAAGAAATCAAGTTTTCTTTATTCAAATATTTTTAAAAATTTTCCTTGGCCTTTCTTTGAAATTTATTTTTATATCAATTTTTAGATAATTTAATGCAATAAAAATCCACTTAAATTATTTTTAATATATTTTATTGATTACGCTATTACAGTTGTTCTATTTCCCCCCTTTATTCCCCTCCACCCTGCACCTTACCTCCCACCCGCATTCCCTGCCTTTAGTTCAAGTTCATGGGTCGTTCACATAAGTTCTTTGGCTTCTACATTTCCTCACCCTATCTATTTTCTACCTGCCATTTATGCTACTTATTCTCTGTACCTTTTTCCCCCTCCCTCACCCTCCTACTCCCGTGCTGATAACCCTCCATGTGATCTCCATTTCTGTGATTCTGTTCCTGTTCTAGTTGTTTGCTTAGTTTGTTTCTATTTTTTTTAGTTTTGGTTGTTAATAGCTGTGAGTTTGTTGTCATTTTACTGTTCATATTTTTGATCTTCTTCTTCTTAGATAAGTCCCTTTAACATTTCATATAATAAGGGCTAGGTGATGATGAACTCCTTTAACTTGACCTTATCTGGGAAGCACTTTATCTGCCCTTCCATTTGAAATGATAGCTTTGCTGGATAGAGTAATCTTGGACATAGGTCCTTGCCTTTCATGACTTCAAATACTTCTTTCCAGCCCCTCCTTGCCTGCAAGGTTTCTTTTGAGAAATCAGCTGATAGTCTAATGGGCACTCCTTTGTAGGTGACTGTCTCCTTTTCTCTTGTTGCTTTTAAGATTCTCTCCTTATCTTTAATCTTAGGTAATGTAATTACAATGTGCCTTGGTGTGTGCTTCCTTGGGTCCAACTTGTTTGGGACTCTCTGAGCTTCCTGGACTTCCTGGAAGTCTATTTCCTTTCCCAGATTTGGGAAGTTCTCTTTCATTATTTTTTCAAATGAGTTTTTGACTTCTTTCTCATCCTCTTCTCCTTCTGGCACCCCTATGATTTGGATATTAGAACATTTAAAGTTGCCCTAGAGGTTCCTAAGCCTCTCCTCATTTTTTTGAGTTCTTGTTTCTTCATTCTGTTCTGGTTAAATGTTTCTTTTTTCCTTCTGCTCCAAACCATTGATTTGAGTTCTGGTTTCCTTCCCATCACTGTTGGTGCCCTGTACATTTTCCTTTATTTTACTTTTCATAGCCTTCATTTTTT
The DNA here is from genome assembly GCA_004026765.1 of Micronycteris hirsuta. Classification (NCBI taxonomy): domain Eukaryota; kingdom Metazoa; phylum Chordata; class Mammalia; order Chiroptera; family Phyllostomidae; genus Micronycteris; species Micronycteris hirsuta. Next base: position 50,358 of record PVJI01007893.1, on the reverse strand, counting down.
CCCTCTAATTTGAGACCATATTCAACCAATTCTGTGAGATTCCTGATTACCAGTGTTTTGAACTCTGCATCTGATAGGTTGGCTATCTCTTTGTCACTTAGTTGTATTTTTTCTGGAGCTTTGATCTGTTCTTTCATTTGGGCCTTTTTTTTTTTTTTTTTTTTTTTTTTTTTTTTTTTTTTTTTTTTTTTTTTTTTTTTTTTTTTTTTTTTTTTTTTTTTTTTTTTTTTTTTTTTTTTTTT
>PVJI01007893.1:0-50016 GCA_004026765.1 Micronycteris hirsuta | reverse complement strand
TGGTTTTCAGTCACTTCCCCTGCTACCCACAAGCAAATTGGGCCCTTCTAGTGCTGATTCCCAGGTGGGCAGGTTTGTGTACATTGTAGGACCCTGTGGGTCTCTCCAACCAACTCTTCTGTGAGGCTGGGTGAAAACGCTCCCACAGGCGTCTTCAGTCAGAGGTTTTGAGGCTTTCTTTCCCCGAGCTGGAACCCTGGGTCGCCCGGTCTGTCTTGCTCCCCAGTTGTTCCTCCCGGTTTACCCCCATGTGAATGTGGGACTGCCTGCTCCACCAGCCACCACCTCTCCACTGGGCTGCCCATCTCTGCCCCTCCTACTGGTCTGGATGAACATGTCTTCTTTAACTCCTTGGTTGTCAGACTTCCATACAGTTTGATTTTCTGTCAGTTCTGGTTGTTTTTGTTTTTAAATTTGTTGTTGTCCTTCTTTTGGTTGTGCGAGGAAACACAGTGTGTCTACCTATGCCTCCATCTTGACTGGAAGTCTCCATTTAAATTCTAATTGGAATTTCATTACATGTATACAGCAATCTTGAGGAGAATTAAAACTTTTATGCTCTTAAATCTTCCAGTACAGAAGATGGTATGATTTCCATTTGTATAAATGTTGTTTTATTTCTTTCAAAAGTATACAAACATCTTCCTATAGGTTCAATTCCATGCTTGAATTTCCGCTGTGTTGCCTTTAACATCCAGGAGTTAGGATCAGCCAAGTATCACAGACTGAACTTGCTGACTAAGACAGCAGATGTTAATTAAACCACCAATCTGTAAAAACAAAAACAAGCCCACCAGCAAATTTTTAGGGACAGTATGCCAGGCTGACTTTGAAGTCAGATAGATTAGGTTCAAACTTGGCTTACTACGTGGGCCCCCATTTCCTTACTTGTGAAGTCGGCATCATAGCACCTATGTGGCCGAGTTGGAGAATTACAGAAGATGTGATACACAGTTCCTATGACAGTGTTGGCACGTAGTAAGTGGTCAGTAAGTGTTTAGGGCAGATTCTTCTTCCTTTTTCTTTACTGTTGGATAATTTAAAAGAGAAAAAACCTCTGTGCATTGCATATAACTCACCTGGTTGAAATACAGGTGGCCTTTGGTTTTCCAACGGGGCCTCAGAGTTATAACCACCCCCTGCCCTCTCACACACCATCTCCCCTCCTTCCACCCAGGGTCCCTTCCTCCATATTGGGAATCTGGGCTTCTTAGGGACCTTAATCAACAATGTTTTTCTCAACAGCAGGACCCTCGGCTTGATATTCTATGAATATTATTTGTGTGATGGTTTTGCTATTTTTGACACCTCATTATTGTCCCCATTTTTTCCTTTTGAGAAGGAAACTATGACCCAGAAAAGTAGCAGCAGTGGTTTTCCATCTAAAACACCAAAAATGCTTTAAAAAAAATCCCTACAATTTCTTAGTGTAATTTCAAAGAGAAAAGTACAAGTAATTTATAATCAAATAATGTACATTTCTGTTGTAAATTCAGGCATCACTACACTAGAGGACAGTGAGTCTTGTACCCACTCAGAATAAACACCTTCATATTTAATAATAGAGGACATTCAACTGAACAATATCGGAACTTCATACTTGACATTTTGAAATAATGGTTTGAAGTATATTTGGTTTAGTTTATATACATATAAACTATATACATATAAACTATGTGTGTATATATGCATACATGTGCATATATCCATGTATGTTTCTATTTCTCTCTGGATTGATATATAGATAGTTTGGATATTTTGATACAGATGTGTTATATTTCCATTGTGTGAGTATTGTGATGTGCTTAAGTGGCAAACAACTCTTAATGCGATGAACTGGAAAAAGAGTTCCGTTTCCCAGGATAGTTGCCTTCTTGCAAACATCAGAGTATTTTATTAGGGTGCAAAAGTACTTCGATTTATGTGTGAAACCGAGTCTAGGCTCAGATCATTATAAGCAGGTTTTTCACCTCGACCAACTGGTGGGTCGCACTAAGCAAATTCCCGCACAGGGGCAGGATGTCCGATATCTGAGCCTTATCCCCACCCGATGTGCAGGATACCTCAACTGTAGGTCAATCTAGAGGCCCCACAAAATGCCCTCTAGGGGGCAGTCCCAGTCCTGCTGCGAACCTCACCTGGTGTGCCCTTGCATAGCAGGGTGCCCTAGCTGGCCAGGGCCAGGGCACTGGCGGGCGGTGGCCGGGAAGATGGATGCGGCATGCACGCAGCTCGGCTGCCCAGCCAGGATTTCCTCCGACCTCCGCGGCCCCTTTGTTGGCCGAGCGAGCAACAAGCTCCCGGCTTACGGAGGAGGTCAGGAGAAAGTGATTTCAATTAGAGGGGGATCACTGGGGTCTCAAGCCAACACAGACAAGTTGTGTAACACTGGCGGTGCGGGGACCCGAGTCATTTATCCTTCCCGGAGCCAGTCAGCTCCGGCTTTGCAGGAAGCCCCTTTGCTGCCCCCACCTCCATCTCCCTTCTCTCTCTGGCTTTTGAAAGACAAGGGAAACAGAAAGGGTGGCCTGCCGCTGCATCTCTCATCTTTGCAGGGTGAGTGAGGAGGCGACTCATCCCTGAGACGCAGCAGGAGGCCTGCAGGAGATTACCAGAGGTCTGCCTCTGACCCCGGGGCTCGGAGGAAACCAGTGGTCTTGGAGGGTTTCAGGGTTTGGGGAAGCAGAATGGAAAAACGGAGAGGCAGGATGTGTGCCCGGTCGCCTCCCTACCACTCCCTTCTTTTCCATGGCAGTCCTCCCACATGCAGGACCTGTCTCCAGGCCACCTCCTCCTTGAAGTCACCTTGATTTTGCCTTCTGGGCATTCAGAGACCATATTGTTCAATCCAGAGCATTGCACCCTGGTTCTTGAAGTCAATCTGTTTGTCCTGCCACTGTTTCCGCCCTGGTTCTCTTTAGCTGTCTGTATGCCAGCTCACTGCTCCCTAGGTCTGTGTTTTTTCCAAAAGGAGACACTGACCAATTTGGGTGTGTGCAGCAGTAGAAGTGAAGAGGGCAGGAGGGCTAAGGAAGCAGGACAGCACATGAAAAGACTCAGGAGGCTGGTGCTGAATAGGGAAGAGGGAGGGAGACCGGGAGAGCTGTCAGTAAATTCTAGAAGGCTGTGCACGGCGCTGGGATGGCAACAGTTACATGAGGGACTGTGTGTAGGCTGGAGACCCTCATCCAGCTGAGTGCCTGGCACATGATAGGTAATAAAAATGGCAGCTATGGCGTTCATGTCTGTGTCAGCACACAGTGTTCAGGCCTCTTTTGGAGCCCAACATAGGCTGGTGGGTGGCAGTTACAAGGCTTTGCATTGTAAAATTCTTTGATTCGGAAATGTCCTTCACCCCAAATGGAAGAGGTTTGGAGGTGCACAAGAACCCTGACCACTGTGGAAGGGGAGAAAAGGCTCAACTTGGAAAATACTTGATTTTATTTTTATTTTATTTTTTAAAAAAGGAGGATTCACAGAGGTGTAAAACCTGGTCCTTGCCTTCTTGTGTATAAAATGCTACAAAATCCAAATAGCATATACATGCACATGCGCATGCGTGCGTGTGTGTGTGTGTGTGTGTGTGTGTGTGTGTGTTGGCATCCCAGATGTCCTAGTCCAGAGGCCCGGGCTCTGGGCTGAGCCTGCTACTAAAATATATGACCTCAGCGAAGCCATTTAACCTCTGCCAAATGGGGGGCCTCAATATCTTTCCAACTCACCTCACCAGGATATTGTGAGGATCAACAGAGATAATGGATGTGGAAATGCTTGGAAAGAAAGGAACGTGCTGCAGATGCCAGGGAGTGTGAGTTCAGGCAGGACTTCCCTCCAACAGGACGGATGGCTGGCAAACTTAAGTAACGATCTCGCATGCCTCTCCTGCTAGTCAAGTTTCCACCCAGCTGTTCTAATTGTTTTAAAATTGTGTGTGCACCACAGAGAACCGTGGGTTCTGGAGGTCTAAACTCTGCCTGGATATTCTTTTTTCTCTCACTTAGAAGAAGCAAGCAGTAGACTATGGAGTGTGGTCTATACTTGTTCCTTGAGAGAGGGGCCTTTAGGTTTGAGGCCGTGGGGTGGGGGGAGAACGGTGTTGGCAGCATCTCCTTCCCTCGGTTGCACCCTCACCTGCCCCTCCTCTACACGCCACCTAGTGGCACCCCTTCCTCAGTCTGGGCTTTTCACCTCTGCACCTCCTGAAATCACCAGGGCTGTCCGACTCCTGGCCACCCAGTCCTGAAACTGCCTCTCCCCTTCCCTCCTTGCCCACTGCCCCCACTCAAAACATGCTCATGCCCCATTTCATAGAAACTATCTTCTTTATAGGAAAATGGCAATGATTTATACTCAGACAGAATGAAGGTAACAGTTTAATGTTTTACTCTTTCTGAGATTATGAAAGATCTAAAGTAGAAAGAAAGGATTTCAGTAGTGGAAATCTAATATGATTATAGGAAAATCAGAGATTAGCACCCACAAGTCACCAAACTCGGGAGAGCATAAAGCTGGCCCCATAACTACTGCTGGCCCATACTGTGCCCATACGAACTGAGCTACTGCCTGGCTGGTGTGGACCCTTCACCGAAAGAGTTCATCCAGGGTCCGGTCATGCTCCATCCCTGGTCCCAGCTCGGATCCCCGGTCTGGGTGTGTGCAAAGGCAACTAACTGAAGCTTCTCTCACATCAATGTTTCTCTCTCTCCCTTCCTCTCTTTCAAACAAAGCAAATGAAAACGTCCTCTAGTGAGGATTAAAAAAATATTTGTTTAAAGAACTGAGCTATGGCTGGTTCTGCTGAGGTGCTCCGGCCACACTCCTAATGTCCCTCTCACTGAATGATGCATTTGCACATTGTGCGTGTGTGCACTGGACACACGAGTACGCGACACAGATGCCGCTGACCATCCTTAATACTTGCATTTATATAAACAAAGATATAGTAGGTATCTATATATTCCCAGGCCCGTCTGTGGTATGCATATGTTTACAATAACCGGAGTCCAATGGACAGTTCCTGTCCATAGCTCAGAAAGTCATGTCTCCTACTCAAAAATCACCCTTTCATTTATCCTCCTTGTCATCAGAGCCAACAATTACAAATTCTTCTTCTTAGAAGTATTAATACATGAAAACGTGTTTGTATTTTTGATACTAGCACCAGCTCAGCAAAATCACAATGCGTTTGCACCTCTACTTAAAGGTAGGGTATTTTGATGTAATATGCTTTGTAAACAGAGGGCTATAGAGAAACTCAAATATAATCCATTTCATACTCATCAGATTTTTTTAAAGACTAAGTCTGGTTAAAGCCAACTGCAACGAGTAGTATAACATAGTATAAGCATAAGTCTACAACTGTGCATTCCCTAGAACCCAGTAATTGCACTCATGCTCTCATACGTGTGTGCAAGGAGTAGTGTAAAGAGTGTTCACTGGGACACTGTCACTACAGGGGAAAACTGTGCAGCAGTCACATGACATAATGTCAGGTTGTAGGTAAAAGGAACGCTGTCCCACCAAGATGTAATTCAGTAAAAAAAAACAAGTGAACTCACAGAACAACTTATTCAGTGTGACACTATTTACATTCATTTAAAGATCAACAAAGACTGCTTGCATTTGTTCACAGACACACAGATGTGTGTAAACGTATTTAAAACGGACTCATAGATACCCAGCGAATTCAGGATGGTGGTGACCTGGTTGTGGAGTGCGGAAAGGGGATTTACAAGAGGGGAGTTGGGGAGAGAAAAGAGGATGTCAATTCTGCTCCAACTATTGTTCTTTCTTTTATGTAACAAAATGAAACTAACTTAATACAAAAACGATAACCGTCAACTCTAGGCGGTGGGCACACACATCTCTGTCATTTATTCTCTGTACTTTTCTGTAATTTTTTAAATTTCTGAAAATAAAAGGTAAATAAAAAGCAGATGAACACAAATAGATGATTAACTAGAAGCACACAGGCTGTTCACTCCCTCGTCAACCTGTCCAATCACCGCACACCCTTTAAGGGCTCATCAGCTCCTACCTTGCCCGTCCTACCAACCTCCCCAGAGACCCGAATTTCTACACACTGTCTGTAGCATGCATTTGAGTCCCAGGTTACATTGCGTTTAGCACTTGCTCACATTTGTCTCATGGCATGGTCTGTTGTTAGTATCTGTGAGTCTTGTCCCCTGGGGGTATAAACATCCACAGGGCAGGACCCACGAGGGCTCCTCCGAGCAGACAGGGCTCAGAGGACACTCACTCTCAGGACTTTTGCAAGTGGAAGAACACTTTTTTCTTATCCTCCCCCGAGGACATTTTTTCATTGCTTTTATTGGTTGCTTCCCGCACATATCCTGACTGGGGATCGAACCTGCAACCCTTCAGTGTACTGGACAATACTCCAACCAATTGAGCCACACCAGCCAGGGCAGGACACATGAAAAACATTTCAAGAACTCCACCTGAGAGTAGCATCCATCCACTGAGAAAATTCAAACTGATCCAATCTCCTAAGAATGCGATAATGCTTACATGCTCTGGTTTATCAGTCACAAATACCCACAAGCATGTGAAAATGCTCTCTTACCATGCAGAGACATTTTCCTTTCAGCTTCCAGTTATGCTGGGTGACCAAATGGGTCCCCAGCCTTTTCGCAGCCAATGCTCACGGCCCTACCCTCGACAGTTATGGCTCCTGCTGGCACTCCGCCCTGCCCCACAGCACCCCCTCCCATCCCCTTATCTGCTGTGATCCACCTTCACAGACATTCCCCCAGTTACCTGTCCACAGTCCACATTGACTTAGCTCCGGCTTCTACTCTGACCTGCTTCTCTGCAAATGGGCGTCACTGCTCTCCCTTCCCCAAGGCCCCTTCTCCTCCACTTACACCAGCTCAGAGGCCTCCTTCCGCACAACCTTCCCTGTTGCCATCCATCCGCTACAACTAATGTCCCCCTTCCATGGCCCATTACCTGTACCCTTTTATGGCCCCCCAAACTTTCTATCTCATCCTATATAGTTTGGGGGCTATGCCTTACATTTTCTTGAGGATGTGAACTCCTTAAATACACATTGCTATGAGGCAGTCGTTGGATAACCAGTCCTGGCCAACCGTGACTCATGTAAAACTGCACCCCAGGAGGGGGGGTCACATTCTAGTGACCCATGCAGGGCAGAAATGGGCTCTGTGCGCCATGCGAGGCTGCACCGCTGAGTTCATCACAATGAGAAAATCTGGCTCGGGGCTGCCCTCGTCTGTCTGGCTGGGCCCACAGTGTCAGAGGCCTGTGGACTGATCTTCACAACTGTACCTGATACTTCCATCTGAGCCCCTCTCTCCACTCCCTCCTGGGGGGCTGGGAGCTATTTCTTTCCTGCTGAGCCCATAACTGTGCCTCCACACCTTCAGATTACTAGGGTCTTTGGATAGTGGTGGGTGCATCTGCTCATTCTCTCATAACCTTGACCCCAGAACTGGGCCTGGAGTCTTTCCTCCTTGGTCATTCCATCTGTAAAATGGGCTGGTGGCACTTCCTCAAGTCCCTTCAGCTCTCAAATTCCCTAGATTCCTTTTCATTCTGGATAACAATTTAAAAACAAACAAACAAACAAACAAACCCTGATCATTACTGGTGACTCTGAATTCTAAAATGGTTTTAGTGCTATGGCTGTGGCTCATAAGCAAAAATTTTAATTGGGGCTGCTGTATTATCTTTGCTCTTTAAAAGGGGGTAAAATGACTTGCGGTGGCACCACCTCCAGATCTGTAGTTGCGACCTTCTCAGAAGCGCCTGGGCCTCACCACCCAACCTTATCCCCACTAACCCTCACCCCCGCCCCCCAGCCCACCGTTGAAGAGGCACCCGACCATGGAGGGTGCGTTTTACTCCGGCCGGGAGCGGCAGCTATCCTTGCCCCCGACACTGCAAACTGGCTCCTTCCCCTGTGCGGCTGTCCCACCGCCCCTCCGCCCACCGAGGAGGACTGGCCAGTCTGGGCTCTGCTGCCGGAGGCCATTCACCTCCTGGAACGAGGGTCGCGGCTGCAGCCGGGTGGGCGGCCCGGAGTGGGTAGCGTCTCTGCAGAGTCGTCCGCAACATTAAGCCTTTGCAGTCCCACCCCCCACGAGATTGCTGATCAGAAAGGGGACGCAAACAAAGGCGGGTGAATGGGAATCAAATTGAGTTGGGGCAGCGGACAGATGGGGCCTGCCACGCGCCCAGGGCCCGTCCTATTCATTTGAAAAAAAAAAAAAAAAGATAATCCGCCTCCTCCCTACGGCTCTGCCAGAGGTGGGAGGTACCGGGTGGGGGTGGGGCGCTGGGCCTGGGGGCCCAGATGTTTTTCGAACCAAAGGATCCCAGCCCAGCAGCTTGGTAACCCTCGGCCTCCAGGTTAATTGTCTCGCCTGTGCTTGGGACTTGTGTACCGCCTATCAGGTTTTCCTAAAGCGGGGCATCCCTGTACAGAAAGGCTGAGATGCTGGGAAGGGAGGGCTGGGGGTGGCGATGCTTAAAGGCCAGCCAGCTGCGAGGGTTAGGTGTGCCGTGTGCAGGGAAGCTGGAGGAAGGCATGGGGAGTTGGGTCTGTCCCCTGAATGCCCGAAATTATTCCTACTGAAATTATTCCATGGTCAATATCAAGTCAAAAAGGAGCAGGCCTAATAGGGATTCCCCCACATTCTCCTCCCTGCCCTGTGCCCATGGGCAAGAGCTACAGGCAACTATTGACATGTGTGTGCGCACGTGTGCCCCACTTACATGCAAAATAAGATGCTGAGAGCTTTCTAGTCACAAAGAACATTCCCCTTTCCTCATTTAATCCTAGCAACAAACATGCAAGATGCGTAGGGCTTGGTTAACAGTCCCAGTTTATGAACTTTAAGTGACTTCTTAGAGTCGCAAGGTTAGTAGATTACAGACTCCTGGCCGAGCACTGTCTGGCACACATGCAAATGCACCCATGTGTGTACCATACATGTGAGCACATGTGCCAATGTTTCCTCATGCCTCTGCATGCCTGCAGCTGGGCACTAGGCTATATATACATGTGCGTGCGTGCAAGGAGAATCCTTCCCACCTGTGAAGCTTCTCACCGCTAATACACTCCTCTCCCTGCATCTCTTTTCGTACCAACTCTCACAGATGCCTGTCCAAGGCAGTCGCTGACCTTTGCTTTGGACCTATGTTCCATCCTTCAAGGGGCCAAACCAAATGAACCCAGAGATACCATATTAATCCCCATAATATTTCTCAAAATTGGATTACAAATTTGTTCTTTGAAAGTGCTCTGCCCGGCAGGAGAAGGCTACCTTGTTAATGGGGAGGAGGGATCAAGAGAGCAGCCTGAGAAATCAGGTGTCAAGCTGACCTTTTAGAAAGAGCCAAGTACTCATTCTTACTATTGATTCCTTTCAAGGAAGACAGTAGACACTTTATCTCCCAGCTGTTGAGCCAAGGGTAGGGCCAGCAATAGGGGAAGCAAAGACAACAGTCTTCCATGCCACTACAATGTGCGGGCAAAGGCCCTACTGACCTATATCTTTTGAATGTTTGTCACAGGTCTTGCAATTCCACCATTAGAGATGTATTCCTGTAGGGTAAGCATTGCCCTCCACAATCTTTAGAAATGAAAACTCTTGCTTCAACCTACCCAGGATATACATTAGATCTCTTGTATAGTCGTTCTCAACCCTAGGTGCTAAATATTTGAAATAGAGATTTCCAAACTCTACTCCCAGAGATCATCATTCATTCATTCAACAAATATGCATCATAGCACCTACCTCCCATGTGTCAGATGCTAATCTAGACACTAGGGATACAGCAATGAATTAAATGAGCAAAATTCCTGCCCACTGGGAGTTTATATTCTAATGAGGGTGCAGACAGTAAGTAAAAAGATAAACACAAAAATGTCAGATAATGGCAAGTGCTATACAGAGACTTAGGATGATGCTAAAGATAGTTTTACTTTGATGAGCAGGGAACATGACACCAAAGCCAAAGTCTACCATGTAAAGGTTGATGGAAGAACTTTACAAGCAGGGGAATGGGTGAGAATCTGGGGTGATTCTCCAGCTGTGACTATAGTTCCTGTAACCATTGACGGAGTGGGTTTTTAAAGCCATTGAATCAGATGAGACACGTAGAAAGTGTGGCTAGAGAACAAGGACTGAGTCCTGAGACTTCCAACTTTTAAAGTTAATGAAAAGAGCATGAGGAATTAGCATAAAAAGAATGTCCAGGTAAGACAGCTGGAAAACCTAGAGGGTGTGATCCTCTAGAAGCATGTTTCAAGAAGGAAGTGATTAACTATATCACATGCCACTGAGGCATCCGGAAGGGTAAGAATAGAGAAATGACTTTGGATTTGACACCATCAAAGTAATTGGTGGCTCTGGTGAGAATAGTCTCGGTGGTGTTGTGGGGATGGGAACCCACCTGGGCAGAGGAGAATACAAAGGGAAGAGGTGGAGGCACGGACTTGAACAAGTCCTGCAAAAAGTTTTTATGTGAAGGAGAGGAAGGCAGGGAGTAGTGACAGTGAACTGGGGCCAAAGGAGAGTTTGGGGTCCTTTATTTTAAGATAAGAAGCAAAGACAAGCCCTAGAGTTGGAAGCCACGGTACCTTTACAGCTGTGAGATACTGTCTGTTCTGACCCAGTCGTTTCAAAAGTGAGAGACTGAGGTCCAGAGATGCAAAGTCCATGCTTGAGGACACAGACTGGTCTGCAGCCAGGACTGGACTGTAGGATTCCTGCTCCTGGAATGGACCTTGCAGGGGGCAAGAAAGGCTCATGAGGGTCTCAGATTAGCCACCAGAGCGGCCTGCACCTCCCCCTGAGTTGGTGCCCCAGTCTTCCTTTCCTGTTCCTGGTAAACCCGGCCTGTTTTTGGGGTCCTGTCCTGGGTTCCCTAACAGGGCATGCGTGGATTGTCCCCTAGTGTAATTGCTTTGGTTCACACACTTGGGGCTTTTGGCGGGGCTAAAATCAATGACTGGCAAGCTAGGACTAGATAAAATGACTCCAGGGGAGAAGAGACAGGTGGGTTCACACTCCTCTCCTTCTTACCTGAGCTATATGTACAGACATGGCTGTGGGGTCCTGCTGGCCCTGGACCATGTATGACCACATGATGAGAGCCCTGAATGGGATTGCAGAGGTCCGAGTTCTGGTCCTGGCTTTGCAGGTGCTTCACCACGTGGCCTAGGGTCAGCCACTTTCTCTTTCTAAGCCTCAGTTTCTCCAATTGTACAGATAGAGGAAATCAGACCAGTTGTTTTCCCTGGCTCCTTCCAGATGAGTGGAAGGAGCCATGCCACATAGTCACGCACGGTCCAGGGCCAGCAGGGCCCCACAAGGCCTGTTGGACACACGTTCCCTCCTGCAAGTTCTAAAGGAAGGATCATCTTCATCACAGCCCCCATCCACAGCGGACATGCACCCAGGTCTCAGAACGGACCAGCTCCTCCATGGTGCCACCCCACTGCCCACAGGACGCCCTCCCATTGCACCCTTGGGTTGTTGCCTGAGGAGCTGTGTGTTCTCTCCTCTGGGAGCTTTCTTTCCAGGCTTCTTCCACTTTCTGATCAAAGCCACCACCTTGTCCAGGGCTCGCTTCCAAGTACAGGTGCTCCCAGGGTACCGGCGAGGCCCTTGCCTTCTCTCCAGGCCCCTTGACATTGAGAGCCAATGGTTTGGAGACCGAGACTCAGATTGATACAGTCATTTAATTTCTCAAAAGGACAATCTGAACCCAGCAGGCAGGCTCTTCTACTCTGTCAGAACTAGCAATGGTTGTTACTTTACTTTTTCTTGCTTCAGCTTCTTTTACAGGAGAGGGCAAAGGTCTTTTCCATTTCTCCTCCTGAAGCAAACCAAATAATATAATCAATTTGACCGGCACTGGGCTGATCCAGAGCATTAAAGCAGGTATTTGTGGCTGATATGACAATATGGCGGGGGAAATAAAGTGCTTGTGAAAACCAGCTGATTACCGAGCGGTCGAGAATGAACCCGCGTCCGCGCTCATCGATCTTTCCTCATCTTTGTCAACGCCCGTGCGCCCCACTCCCGTGCCGCTGCCGGGCAGCACCGCACCCTGGGAATGGCAGCAGGGTGGGCACTGGGGGCCTCTGAAGTTGCTTCCCATTTAAAGAAACAGACCTAGCCCCGCCGTGGGTGCAGTATAAAACCCCCTTAGAGGAGAGATTTTAGGGGCTAGGAGGGGACTTCCTGCTCCCCAAAACACATTCCAGTCTGTTCCCTGATAAAGGCTACGAAACGAAATGGGGCCTCTCATCCTCAGGCAACACAATGCTTTAGGCCCGAGTGCTTTGCAGTATCTGTCAAATTATTTTTGCAACCTGGAAAAAAATGCCTCTAAAATAAGAAAACTGCAAATCAAAAGTAATTAAACCTTAATCAAATGTCCTGCAACGTATACTGTTTTGTTAACTATTCAACCACCACCCAACTCAGATAGTTAAAACTAAATGAGATTTCTTGTATTCCTGTACAAATGAGATCGTTGGTAATGTCTGAGAGGACGTGGGACAGAGTCCTCTCAAGTAAGAAAACACCACGAGTGGCCCTGTGCCGCAGAGGAGAGCCCCACGCAGTCACCTCACTTCCAGAGCCCTCAGCCCCCTGGAGACACGCCCAGGGGCAGGTCAGGGAGCCTCATGCAGCCCCCGAGGACTCCCTGCAGGAGGAGGACACACCCAAGATAAATTGCACTTACTTTATGTTGGTCATCATTTAACAGACATAGCCAGCAGTCCACGTCACTGTGTTGACACTTTGGGGAATAGCCCTTTCCCTTAAAAATGTTGTAATCAAGGAAAGAAAAATGTATATCCAAACCCTGGCTGACTAGAAGTGGCATGAGTGGACATTTTCTTCTTGTTCCTGATATTAGAGTTTCCGGTCTTTCGCCATGAAGTGTGATGTTCGCTCTGTGCCTTTTGTAGATGACTTTTGTCAGGTTGAGAGAGCTCCTTTTTATTTCTAGTTTGTTGAGGGGTTTTTTTTCATGAAAGGGTATTGGATTTTGTCAAATGCATTTTCTGTACCTGTGTCTATTGAGATGATTGTGTGGTTTTTGTCACCTATTTTATTGAAATGATAAATATGTTACCTTGCTGGATTTCCATATGTTGAGCCAACCTCATATTCTTGGGATACATTCTACTTCTAAGTCTTTTATTTTCTAAGTTAAACACATGTAGTTTCTTGGCCACTTGTTACCTGGTTTCAGACCTGAAGTCAGGCCAGGTGAAAAGCAACACTCTTAAAAATTCCAAAGAGAGGTAGAGCTGGTGGGAGAGTGGCCTCCTGGGTAGAAGAATTTCAAACATTTGCAAAAGGTTTCCACACTGCTCGCCTCTGCTCAGTGGCTGTTTGAAGTAGAAGCATTATGCGTGTTTAGACGGGTGTGCTTCTGCTCATGGATTATCTCTCTCTTGTGACAATAATAGCAAACACAGTCATATGCTTCCTTTTGCAAAATTGTGTTAGAAATTTTGGGAAATGGAGAAAATAGAAGAATCTCCTGTGATCTTATTATTTTACCAGAACTATGGATAGCTTTTTTGGAGGCGGAGGTCAGGTTAGTTGAGGTATAATTTATATACAGGAGGGAAAAAAAAAACAACCTTTGAAAAATTAGTTCTGTGAATTTTGACAAATGCACACAGACATGTAACTGCCGCTGTAATCAAGACATAGAAGAGTCCCATCAAAAAAGCTCTCTCGTGTCCCTCTGTAGTCAAACCCCTCCCTCCACATGAAGCCCCTGGCAACCACAGATCTGTTTTTGTCCTGTAATTTTTTATTTTCTGAACTGTCATAATTAGAATCATATAATCTCTGGCCTTTTATGTCTGGTTTCTTTCACTTAGCATAATGCTCTTGGGACTTATCTATGTCGCATCTATCAAGAAGTCGTTTGTTCCTTTTCATTGCTGAGTAGTATTCCACTCTATGGGCATACCACAGCTTGTTTATCCATGTACCTGTTGATGAGCGTTTGAGTTGTTTTCATTTTTGGCAGTTACGAATAAAGCTGCTATATGCATTCAGGTTCAGGCTTTTTAGTGGGTATGTGTGTTCATTTTGTTGGGTAAATACTCATGAACGAGATTTCTAAGTCACATGGTAACTACATGTTTAACCTGACAAGAAACCGCCCAGCTGTTTTCAGGGTGGCTGTACCATTTCATACTCCCACCACCCCAGCAGCAACGTACGGGTTCCAATTGCCTCTCAAAATTGCTGTCACTTGGTATGGTCAGCTGTTTTGTGTTGCCTTCTTCTTGCTAATCGGTTACAGTAATTGTTATGTGTTTTTAATCTTTTTTATATGTGCATGATTTCCACATCCTGGAAATTATAGTTTACATCCAATTTCGTATACTACTTTTTCATCTGCTAGGAAAGAGAGCCTTTGTCCCCTTAGCTACCATTCTAAGACGGACTAATATTTTACTGAGTGGCTGTGACAGAAGCGTCTCTCGGGGTGCGTTGTTTTCCAGTGTTGCTGTTGCAAGACACACTGCAGTAAAGGCCTTTCTGTGTCGGCTTCCTCATCCTTTGGAGGACTTCCTCAGACTGGAGTCCCAGAAATGGGATTCCTGGGCCAGAGAGTGTGAAGATTTTTATAACTTTGGATTGCTTTCTGAAAGGGTTTATTTATTTACAAGACCACCAGAAACACCCACGGTCGTCAGTATTAGGATTTTTCATTTAAGGAAAAGATTCATTTATGAATGAATGATTCTTTTTTAAATTTTTACTTCTAGTGAAGCTGAACATTTTTTTTATATTCTTGTTTACTAGTTGTATTTTTCTATTCTATAAATTACGCTTTTATTCTTAGCTTATTATTGGGACTTGGTATTTTCTTATCAGTTAATATGTTATCAATTTAAACAATAACAATATTAATCTTTGTCAGAGTAGCCATAAATATTTCCTTCGTCTCCTGTTTGTCTCTTCTTTTCGACATAGAGACATGTTTTGTTTTTGTATACAGTCAAATCCGTCACTCTTCTCCTCTGAGGGTTTCTCTATTGCTTCTAAGCTAAGAAAAATCATGTTCATACCTCTCTCCTGAGACTTGACAAATGGTCAATTTCATTTTCTTCTAGATTTTCTCAAGGTTTAAGAATAATTATCTCCGTAGCATATAGAGTTTATGCTGATATTGAATAGGATATAAACCCTAAAAAAGGTATTTTCCAACCTATCTCGATGTAAGTAAACTGTTCTGTGGAGTCACTGAAGGACTGACCCTAAACCTATCTGAATGTGATGGCACGCCCCTTTCGTGTCCCGCTTCCCCCACCCCAGGTATCAGGTGTGTATTTTAAGGGGGTTCAACAAACAGTGGCCGGAGGCCAAATGCTGACACAGTGGCGGGGTGCGCAGGCCCCTGGCCAGGCTGAGGGGGCGGTTACGCGCCTGGGGCTACACAGGTGCCCATTCAGAATCAGGGGCCACTGGGCCCATGCTGCTTCCCCTCTCCCTGAGTCTCTGCTCTGTTTGCCCACGTTTCTAGAACCCCTGGCCCCACCCCGCCACCATCCCAGTGTGGACACTTGCAGGCCTGCATCCATCTGCTGCTTCTCACGGAACAGGAGTTGCTCCCTTCTGCACCCAGCCAGAACTCACTCTGGGATGCTGGTGTCCGGGATTTCCAGACTAATCATTAGACCAACCTACACGGGCGGCAGGGGTGGCCTGCCTGGCCTGCTTGGCCCTATGATAAGACTTTACCCAATCCATTTTTCTGAGGATGCCAGATAATAACTATCCTCCCTCATTCATCCAGCAGAGGTAACCCTTCTCCTAATGCCATGCAATTTCATAATTGATTATGCCCATCCTCTATTTTTTGTCAAGATATTGGTGAATGGAATGAATTCTCTAAATGGAAAAAAGCCCATTCCTCGGACAGAGGCCGCCCAAATGAAGAGGGGCCTAGTCATTACCCCCTTTAGAAGAAACAGAAGAAAGTTCCATTTTTCATAGTTAGGCTGCGGCTGAGCCATCCAGCAGAAAAGCCGCTCGGAGGCCCCAGAGAGCGTGGGAGCTGAGAGAGGCAGCTCACTGAGCCGAAGCCCCTCTCTCTCAGACCCCGATCAATATGAACAGGCGCAGGGCCTCCGATCCACAGCGGATACCCACATCTCTCTCCTCCGGGAGGGCGAGGAGCGGGCCACGGAGGCAGGGGGTTGGGGGGGCCAGGATGCAGCCAGACCCCTCCACCCATGTGAGGCAGGCTCTCCTCGGGGTCTGTCAGAACACTCGGTGTTTAGTTAAAAACTCTCTCCAAAAGAAAGAGCGTTAAGGCAGAGAGCTTGAAGTGGATCCCGAGTAATTAAGTGTATAAATTAATTCTTCCCCTAAGAAATGTTCTTCTCCTATTATTAGATTTGGTTCTCAGAGGAGCTACATCCAAGTAGTGGGTTTCCAGTTGTGTGTGTGTGTGTGTGTGTGTGTGTGTGTACGCTAACACACATTCTGGGCTTTGCTGCCTGAAGCTGACAATTAAAATAAGTGACATGAATGTGTCTTTAAAAGAGAGATCTGTGGAAAACTAACGGATTGTCTGTCAAGAGAAGAAAAAAAAAATGAAATATGGCTGCCTCAGTCCACTGAATGGATGAATAGGGAAGTACTTGTCCATCCAAGTACCCAAAGGGATAAAGCCCAATGATAGCCTTCTCAACTGCTTAGCGTATAATGCATGTGCTGTGTGGATGCTAGTAATGTGTTTTTTACTTCTTCCTATCTAGGAGGAATGAATCAAATATGAGGAGAGCTGGAACATGATTTTCAACCCATTGCTTTTGATTAAGTGCCCGAACAGGCAGGTCCTGGGACTTGCAATAATATTAATGGGGCATAAAGTGTTATAAAAAGGACGGGGCCCTACTTTTGTCCAAATGCCATTATCCTGGAATCAGAGACCCTGGCGTAATATGTCCACGGTTAACCTTTTTTTCTGACAGGAAATTTTCTCCATCCACTCACACCATCAATTATGCTGCATTTGGCCAGAGAGGTGAGTGATGACTTTATTTCAGATGAAAGTATGCTCCCGACACCGAATACTGCGGAGGGGCGGGGTCAGGATCCACTGTGCCTGCGACTAGGGTTTGGACAAAACAGTTCTTTTGTTTTGGGGCTGTTTTTCCAATTTGCTTGCTTGTTTGCTTGTTTTGGAAAAAAAGAGAGACTGAATAACTGAAAACATGATTATTATTATTATCTGGATCCAAAAATTTGTTAACTGAATGAGGCTCCGGTTCCCCAAAACCTGGCGAATACAACTGGTAGACAGAACCCCAACTGCCGGATCCAGTACAGTAGTAGGAAGGCAAAGAAATCCCTTTCCCGCTGGTCTTCCCAGGGACAGGTTAATTTGGTCAGCATCCCCAGGGAACCTGGCCCTTGGCTCTTGTCCCTGCTCTGTCCCAGGCTCGGTGTTCCCCTCGAGTTCCCCTGGCTGCTTCTGCACCGCCCAAACTTTGTGACACATTTTTTTTTTCTGCAATCAGCAAGTTGTATATTGTCCAGCTGTTCTGACATTTATTGTAAACGTCTGCAAAAGGAAGAAAAAAAAGAAAAGGGAAAGAAAAAAATTCCACAATGCTATAACCTAGTCCTGAGTGTAAATCAAACATTCCCTGTCATGTTGATAGCTTGTGTTAGTCTAATGTATTTTATATTACTCAAAAGCCTTGAAACCCTGCAGCTTTCTTCATATAGGCCATTATGCGGTTATCATTAAATTGTCTTGCAAAGAACATTATCGGTAATTATAGCAGACACTAAAATCAAATGATCAGAGTGGGACCTTTAACACCAAGAGGAACCATTAGAAGTTAATCAAATAAAAGGATGAGAATAATTATGTTAGGATTAAGCAGTAATATGCCAGAAGTTATATACTTTGCTGACTATATATCTTTACTCCCAGCTTCCTGAATTTCCTTTTCGTTGATGTGTTTTTATATAATACTTTGGCACAGAATGTAAACGACAATATTTTTGTCATGGCACAATCGGGCTCGAAGGTTCATAGGCGGTTCAAATCTAAATGCCATCAGAAGCAGGGAGGTAATGATGAAGATAAAAATAATAGTAATAAAAAAAGTGCAAAGCTGGAAAAAAATCCATCGGTCAATGAAGCGTGGCAAAATGATAAAAATGGTTGCAACAGGCACAGGTGCAAGGAAAGTCGTTATTTGGCTGGTTGCTCTGTCTTGGAGCCTGAGGATTTCTCCTGCAGGCCTTGCTGCAAACCAGCGTGCTCTGGAGACTCCCCAGCGTGCCCAAGAGAAGGAAAAGTCAGCATCTCGAGGGAGGTGCCCCTGCCAGAGCTGATATGTGGGGCTGTGGTCGGGTGGGGATGCTCCTGGTGCAGGCAGGAGAAGAATGGGGTTCCTTGCATCTGGGTGCTGCTAGCAGAGGGTCACTTCTCTCCCTCCCCTCCCAAGCACTCCCCCCCCACACACACACACACTCCTCTGGCACCTTGCAGATGCCAGCCTCTACATGGGAATGGGCTGGCAGGAACACATGGCTTAGGGTGGAGGGCTATAGCTCCAGTGGGGTGCGGGTGCCTTCCCAAAGGCCTGACCCATTGTCGCTTCCAGATTAAACCTGAGCCATAGGACAAACAAAGCTTATGTAAGCAGTTGGGAGGACGGAGAAATGCTATATAGTATGACCTTTAAAAAAATTCAGAATTTCCCCTCTCCTTTTCTCCTCTTTCCTTACAAATAAAGATCAGTTCCTAATAACACGTTTGCATTTGTTGTGTCCAGCTTTGTACTGAGCCCTGGGATATAGTGATGATTAAGACAATAAGATTTTCTGCTTAAAATGTTGCTATTATGACAAACAAATACAAGCAGCAAAGTAATTTATATGGAAAATCCTAGTCTAACATGACTATATTTTTTGTGGTTTTACATTATTGGAGGTTTTGTGATATCTAAAAATAAAGGCGTTGCTCCATTTCATGGAGGTCAAAACTAAGGCATGTTGGAGATGGTGACAGAGCTGGGGGGAGGAGATGGGAGCAGCCCTCTTTTGAGTATCCAGATAGGCTCTTCTGCTACTCTGATGGTGGCCCTACTGGGGGACATTAGCTCCCATTGTCCTCTTTCCCTGGACCAACATTACGTACCATCCATGCCTCCCTGGGCCATTCTAAGGAGGGAATGAGGTCCAGATATGAAAGGGCTTCAAAAAGTAAAGAGTGATATGTCATAGTGGTTTTAATTTGCGTCTCTCTGATGGCTAGTGATGCTGAGCATCCTTTCCTATGTCTATGGGTCCTCTGAATGTCCTCCTTGGAGAAGTGTCGATTCGGGTCCTCTACCCATTTTTTAATTGGATTGTTTGTCTTGCTGGTGTTGAGTCAGGTGAGTTCTTTATATATTTTGGAGATCAGGCCCTTGTCTGATATATCATTGGCAAATATGTTCTCCCATACAGTCGGTTCCCTTTTCATTTTGGTGATCGTTTCTTTAGCTGTGCAGAAGCTTTTTAATTTGACATAGTCCCATTTCTTTATTTTTTCCTTTATTTCCCTTGCCCTAAGAGATATGTTGGTAAAAATATTGCTGCGTCGGATATCTGAAATTTTACTGCCTGTGTTTTCCTCCAGGACTTTCATGGTGTCATGACTTATATTTAAGTTTTGTATCCAATTAGAGTTTATTCTGGTGTAGGGTGTAAGTTGGTGGTCTAGTGTCTTTGTTTTGCATGTGATGCAGACTGGTGCAGCCACTGTGGAAAAACAATATGGAATTTCCTCAAAAAACTAAAAACAGAACTGCCTTTTGACCCAGTGATTCCACTGCTGGAAATATGCCCTAAGAATCCCAAAACACTAATTCAGAGGAACTTATGCACCCCAATGTTCATAGCAGCATTATTTACAATAGCCAAGTGCTGGAAACAGCCTAAGTGCCCGTCAGTAAATGAGAGGATCAAAAACCTGTGGTACATTTACACAGTGGAATATTACGCAGCAGAAAGAAAGAAGGAGCTCCTACCTTTCCCTGAGAACAGGTCTTGAAACCAACGTAGGACCTCAGGTCCAAAAAGCTATGCTTCACCTACAGGTGGAACCAATCCTGACAGCAAGCTTGTTAATGCCCTTTAAAAATAATCAAATTAAAAACATGCATGCACAACAAAATAGTCTGCAGTGGGAGAGGGCCTTTTCTCAGTGCTCATAATTCTGGGTCCAGGGAACAGTCTTGGGGGACTAGACGCCCTTCCTTATCAGGGGACGGGCCTGGGAACCCATGTCCAAAAACTGAATTAGACAGCAGGTTCCAAAAGGCACTGAGAATCCCTTGCCCCAGCCCTAGCAGCTATTTCCACCCAATCCCACCACTAGCCTCAGTCTGGGCATCCCATCAACTCAGAACCTGGAGGGCAGATCTTCGAGCCAAGGACTACAGTCAGGTCCTGGGAAAGGAATAATCGGGGAGGAAGCCATGAAAAAGGGCTGGCCTGACCCCACTGAACAGCCCAGGACAGATGAAAGGCAATGTCAGGTGGGACATGTCTGAACTTTGCTGTTTTGTTTATTTTATTTTTGTTTTTTTAATTTGTTTTTTGGTGTTTTGTGTTTGTAATGCCTAGTGATTAAATTCCCATTTCCGTGTTTGTTTAGGAGGACACGAGGATTGGGGCAGGGACTGGAGTTAGGGGGCAAAGGGGCCAGATTCCTGGCACCTACAGGACAAAAGAAATTCCCGCTTGAGGCATTGGTTTTGTGTAAAGAGAGGCGCCTTGGAACTCAGCTGAGAAAAACCAATGCTCTCCTCGCTTCCCTTTGTCACCAAGTTCCTGTTACGGAAACCAGAGGAGGAAGGGGTAAAGATCAACAACAGTGTCTTACCAAAAACTTAATAGATGTTTGCAGGTTGATTGATCCCGGCAGGCCTGGGAGATGTTAGGGGAGAAAATCTCAGCTGACACGTGACCATTTGGAACCTCCTTCCTTCTACTTGGCAGATGGGGCAAGCACAGTTGGTGGATCTCTATAAACCCACTTCTACCTGTACATAGTGTTGTACAAAAAATGTCTCTGTTCCATTTTTCATCTGAGGTTCACAGTAACCGTGTTACATAGAAGCCGGGGCATCTCAACCCCATTTTAGAGACAAAGAAACTAAACTCAGTGAGGCACAGTCTGATACTGACAAACCAGGAACTGAATTCAGCCCTTCCAACCTGACTCTGACCAACGATTAGTCTTTTCAGTGGACACGCTCCTCATGACAGGGCCTTGCCTTTGAGGACAGTCCAAATGGGGCTAGTTTCTGGGCTCATCATGAGTTTTTGGAGTCTTATCATGTATAAAGGAGGCTCATGCTTGATAATGAATCCATAGGTGTAGATAAATATGCATTGATTACTGAAGACAGAGGCAGACGCCCGGAGACGTTCACCATTCAACATGCTGCCGGCTATTTCCCAGGGTGGATAGCGGGCCACCTGTAAGTCTTGTTAAGCAGTGAATGTGTCACCTGGCCTTGTGCTGTTTTCAAGGCCATGGCCCAGGCTGAGGCTCAGAATCGCTGCCCTGTTATTCAGCAGGCTTAGAGGCAGCAAGGTCTCTGGCAAATGTGGTCAAGCAGTGTCATCCATGAGAGTGGGGAAGGGGCCAGGAAGAGATCCTTTTGCACACACGCCCCCCTTCTATTGAGCTCTTAAATTAGCTCTGAAAACCCAGGTGTCAGCCATCCCCCTGGAACAACCCAGATGAGCCATTAAAAACGCCAAGAAGAAATGAATGCCTAAATCACCCTGTCTCTCTGAAGGTAGAATCTTGCCTAATCACATGTCAAATCATATTTTTTCTTCCCAAGATGGATGTCTTCTTTCAAAATCTGATGGCCACAGAGACAAAGGTACCACTTCAGCCTTAAGTAACTATTGAAGTTTTTACCCTGAAAGATTATTTGCTAGGAGTAACTAATGTAAAAAATGCCCTGTCAAACAACAGCTTGCTTCCTCTCATTTTTTTTTAAAGGGTAATATTTGGTTTCATCTTGCAACTACTTGGGAAAATTTAGCACTGAGTCAGAAAGGTTGGCCAACAAGTAGCACTTCATAAATTGCTAGAGCCCTAATCAATACATATTGTCATCCACTCCAGTCCTTCGGGCAGATTTCTCTGTGCCCTGAGTCGTTGCTGTATTTTATGAGGTTGTTACAGGCTGGGCTTGCATGGCCTGGGCCTAATGAACCTGTCACTGCGGCTATTGATTGACATGCCAGTGTAAGTGAGACAGGCGATTCCGATTGACTTCCTAATTACTGCTGCTGGGCTGCCTCGCCAACTGCTCAGGCCAGAGGTTAATAGTTTTGATGTTCAGCCGCTCCTAGCTGTGGAGGCCAGAGTGAAACCGGCTCCTCAGAAGTCAATACTTGAATCAAGTTCTCAAGGCTGCTGCCCGGCCTGATCAATTAAGGCCTTCGTGTCCCTCCTGGTGGCGGCTGACAAGAGGCTGATGAGTGGAGGAGTTCACAAGCAAATGGTTTCAGGGAGTTTAGGAGGCTCTGAAAGCACCACCCCATGGCTGAGGATTGGCAATTAAGGAGGGGCTGGGGCAGGGGAGTGGGCAGGGGGCATTGAGATAGAGCTATTTAAGAACTCCACACCCACGTGTCAGCTGTTTGGGTTTGTTCTTTTCCCAGTTTTCCATATCCTGAGAATTAAAAGTTAAGTGTTTATTTTGTTTCTCTAATGTTCAAAATTCTACCCGGTGCCATGGACTCGTGGAGAGGAAAGAATGAGATAACTTGCATTGGTTCAGCTATTGGGCAGAAATTAGTGGAATGTTTGCTTTATCCGAGATATGGTGGGGATGTATAGATCTGTAATTATCTCTCATTGATATCATGTCTTAGGATTTGGGAACATTTTCAGCACCCGTGTTTTATTTGAAACTCACAACACACCATGAAATGGGGGGTGGGGTGGGGTTGCTAGATCCATTTTTGATGAAAAAACTAGGGCTCATTAAAGATAACCGACTCCCCCAAAACCATAAATTTAAGAAAGAGAAAAGCAAAGCTTCACAGGCAGATGTTCTGGTTCTTCATTGAATGTTCTTGCCAAGATGCTGGGATGCCCAATGCCTGCACTGTAGTGGCTTACAAGCCAACTGAGATAAGTAAGACTGGTATACCAATGGGTCAGGGGTTCCCAAGATCATTACCAACTTACCTATGAGTGCACCTTGCTCATGCAAACTAACCCGGAGCCCATGCTCCTCAATCACCTCTGTGCCACCTGCTCTAATTACCCGGAGGCCAGATATCAGACACCTAGAGGCATCCCTGTACCCTAGACACACTGAAATTATTCAGACTAGCCAATCATAAACAGGCTTACCTTGCCTGACCTTGTGTTTCCCACAGAGCCCACAGCTGAGGCCCTTGCTCCCCGTTCCCCTCACTCCCTCTGCCTCCCGTGTGGGCCTGTGTGGCATGCTGAGGCCTGCCCCCAGGGAACTGTAAGAAACTATCTTTCCGATTCCAATCATCTCCTCATTTGTGGGTTGTCCCCCATCTGAATAACAATCAAACCTGCGTTTTATAACACCAACCCTACACCCCCACCCTCTTCCTGGTGGTAGAGAAATGATTCAGTAGCAAAGAGGAGTTTCTAAAGATTGAATCAGTTAGCATGGAGGAAATGGGGAAGTGCATGAGCCAACTTTGTGGATAAGTCACTCATCTGTAAGTTAAGGGAAAGAGTTGTGTTCTACATCTGGGTCGACATGGTGTGAACAAGGATGGCAGATTTCGAACAGTATGATGGTCTACAGACTGAACTAAATCAGCAGAAGCAGAGCTGCGGTGAAAGTGATCTTCAGAATGCAGGCCCCCTGGAATTCACTGAAATTTGGGGGTGAATTTTGGACTTTCCATAATCCACGAAGCTACCGACATCTGGGTTCTGCAATCTGCTCTTACGGAGGACCAGCTACTCTGGGGACCGTGGTGTGGTCAG
The DNA here is from genome assembly GCA_004026765.1 of Micronycteris hirsuta. NCBI lineage: Eukaryota > Metazoa > Chordata > Mammalia > Chiroptera > Phyllostomidae > Micronycteris > Micronycteris hirsuta. Next base: position 25,953 of record PVJI01007893.1, on the reverse strand, counting down.
AGAACTGAAGTGTAGCAGCTGTTAGCTTTGACAAGCTTCCTGCCTCCCTGGTCCATGGGGTGCCAGCAGTTCCCCCTCCACCCTCCCTGTGCTACTGCTCAGCTGCCTGGCGGGGTCCTGTTTTCTCAGCCAATCCCTCTGCTCCCATTCCCTAAGGGCTCGACTCCATCTTCCTTCTCTTCTGTTTTAGGAGGAGTTTCTGAGATGACCCAGCACACATCTGATTATCCTTGATCTCTGCTGGGCCCTTTCTAAATCACATCCTCACACACTGTCTCCAGGTTGTGGACCCCTTGAATCCAAGGGGCCTGGCCTCAGCTGGACCAGCGTCATCCTGGCCTTGCTGGGACTTGCTTTCTAAAACAGAAGCTGCTTCTGCCTCCATTTTTCTCCACGTGTCTACCAGATTCCCATTGAGCGTTCCTCCCCTCTGGCTCAATTCCTTTTGGTTCCCAGTGTACACAATCACCTGGTTTATTCCAGGCATCTTCAGAGAATCAGTGCCAAGTTTCTTCCAGCCTCACTGGTGGTCTATTTACTGTCTCTCTGAGCCCAATGGAGGAAGCTGCCATTCAACCTCCAGACATTCTTATTCAGATCACTAGCCCCACAGGGAGGGTGGAACACACTCCTCTAACTGACCTCACACCCAGGCTGCAGGTGGGCATGCTCACTGCTGCTCTCCAGATAGAGAAACTGAGGCCTGACAAGGTAATTGGCTTCAGACCATCGCTACAAAGCAGCCAGGCCAAAAGAGGAAATCCAGTTTATGCAAGGGGTTCATTTCTATTGCTGTATAATATTCTATGCTATGAATATACCACGAATTAGGTATCCATGTTATTGTTGGTGGACATTTGGGTTGTTTCCCAGGATTTGGCTGACATGCTGCAATGGTGCTATAAGCATTAATGTACGTTTCTCAAGGTGTATTTACCTAAGAATGACGTTATTGAGAATATGCACACCTTTAATTTTACTGGATACTGCCAAACTTTCTGCAAATCATTTATACTAGTTTTCACTCCCAAACAATGGCGCTTTTATCATTCCTTATCCTTACCTACACTGACTTTTATTCCAGACTTTTAAGTTTTGCTGATCTGATGGGTATGTAGTGGTATCTCATTGTGATTTTAATTTTCATTCTCCTGGGTCCCAATAAGATTGAGCACCTCTTTATTTATCTGTTGGCCAAGCAGTTTTCTTCTCTTGTAAGAGGAATATTTAAGTCTTTTACTTGCACCTTGCTTTGCAACTGCCCTCCCTGGAGCATACCAGAGTCGATTTTTCAACTATATGTAGTATATAATAAGAATTCAATAATGTTCAATAACCACTTGTTCAGTTGTGTTGAATTAAATAAGCATTCTTATCCATTTTTAAGCCTTCCACTCCACACGCAAAATCAGTCCTTGGTGTCTTCAAACAGACGCCAAGGCTATTTTGATCAATTCTATGGTTAAACAACCAGAAAAGAAATGAGAGGGAACATGAACGTGCACTTTATCCCTCCTGTATATTCAGTCCTGGACTAGTACCCAATAAATGTGTCTCTGAGGCAGGACACTGGTCCCAGACCTTTCAGGAGGTGAAAAACTGGTGCTGACAAAGAGCAGTTACAATACTATTGATGGCACTCTCAGGCCACCGCACGTCCAGCAAATACTTCCAAGAGAAGCAACATCAAAGTCCCAGTAGGTTCATTCTTCATCTTGAACATGGGACCTCATCCCAAATCTGCTTTGAGGACAGCGAGAGAAGGACATCAGCTGAGCACCAGACAAGAAGCTGGGGGTGGATGAAACTTTCAAGATCCTTTGTGGTTTGCCTTCCTGTGTTTCCCTCTCTCACTGTATTCATAAGGATGTTTCTGGCTTCCCATCTGGGAGGGGCCAAAATAACGACACATTCATTCTCCTAACAAGAAGTCCAGCTGCAAGGATGCTGCCAGTTTGGTTAATGCAGCGGCTTAACAAAGTCAGGTTCCTCTGAAATTTTCCTGAATGTTCCCTTTAGGCCACATGAAGGCTACAGCAACTCAGGCTTCAAGTCCCGATGTGCCCACAGACAAAACCACAGGACAGATTCCTTGTACTGATCTCTTCATTTGGGAGGGTGATCTTTCCAAGAATCCTGGGCAAGCTTCCTCTCTTTTATCACATGAACATTTGTGATGAAGTGTCCTAGGGAAGAAGAATCCTGGGTCAGAACAGAGCCTCCATCCCCAAGGGAGGACGAAGAGACTGCCAAGTTCACTATCTCAGTGCCTGCCATACCCCAAGACCAGTGTAACCTCATGCAACCAGCCCAGTGGCTTAGGTCCCACCGCCCAGCTTGGTTCACTGTCCTGTTCTCACTATTAGAATTCTTAAGAGCTTTGAATAAAGAGCTCTGCCCTTTCATTTTACATTTGGACCTACAAATTATTCGGCCCTTCCAGACTACACTTGAAATGTCCCTCACTCTGCACTTGGCCCCACTGGATTTCCCACATTCTTAACACACCATACATAGCACACATTTCCTCTCCCTAAGTCGGCACTGACCAGCTGGATGCTTAGAATCAGTAGCCGCTAGCTACTGAACATTTGAAATGTGTCTAGCCCGATTGCGATACACTTCTATTATAAAATGCACACCAGAGTTTGAACACTTAGTATACAACACGAAAAACAGCTCGTTATTAATTTTTATATTCATTACATGTTGAAGGAGTAATATTTTGGATATACTGAGTTAAATAAAATTCAGTATTACAACTAATTTCTCCCTTTTAATTTTTTAAAATGAGGCTACTAAAAACTTTAAATTACATGTGTTTATACTACATTATACCCTATAAACTATAAGTTATTTTTATGATATATTACACTTTATTGAACAGCACTGGCCTAGATCAGTCTGCATTCCCTCCCCCTGCCTCTTCCCTTTCTCACCCTTTAGATTTTGAGTTCTCTTCACACAGAACTGCAAACTTCTTTGTGCTCCCTTGGCTCCCAGCACACTCACTGTTGGGACTGGCTGTTCGTATTCCCCAGGAAACTGCGAGCTCAGAGACTATCTGTTCCAGCTGTAACCCCACCCAGTCCAGCGCCTGGCACATAGCAGGTCTCCTTAATACTTGTTGAGGAAATTGCTTGCAAGGAGTCCCAGTACTTCTGACTTCCCATCCTTGTTCCCTTTACCTACATCCATCTCCATCAAGCAATTCCAGATAATTGTTTCTAAGTAAGAAATGATGAGACTCTCCCCTTTTGTGGTGACTCTCAACCTTAGCTGCACTTGGGAAACACTTAGGGAGCTTTAAAAATACTGATGCCCAGGTCTCGCCCCCAGAGATTCGAATTTAATTGGTCTGGGGAAGAGCCTTGAGTGAAGGGAAGTTGCCAAGTTTCTCAGCTAACCCTCATGCGCAATGAAGGCTAGAATCACTTAGAGCCCACCGAGGACTTGTGGGGACACCATGTCGCCAAGTCTTCCAGCCACTGTCGTAGGTCTCACATTCCTGAAAGTGCAAAAGAGGCAACATATTAACAAAAGCACATCTCAAAGGACACACAAGTCTGGGGAAAACCCCTGTCACCATCAAAGTTACTAAAGAACCCCCCTCTCTATTAAGTCCCTCCCATCATGTGTTAAGAACTCCACTGAGTCACCACTTTAGTTCACAGATGCCACCAAGCAGCCATCAGCTGGTAATGATTTCTGGTCAAATGCAAACAATTAAGTTAGGGAGAAGAGAATCCACATTCCATTACGAATCCCCTAAACAGCTCACTCCCTGGTCTAATTGCCTTCCGAGTTCCCCAGACAGCCATGGCTAATAAGGCAAACACCACAAAGAGCCAAAACTTGAACCCAGAAGGAAAAGAGCCTGGAGAAAATTGGACTGTGCAGCCCATCTCAGGGTCAGCTGGGAGAGTGGCCAACCCAACAGCAGGAAGTGGCGGCCCACATCACTGCAGCACCTTCCCTACCCATCTCCCCGCCTCCCCCTCTTACACTTTCTCTCCGAAAAACTTAAGGCAACTGCAGCCTGATTTTTGATGGATTGGCCACTGTGTTTTATTCGACAATGTATATCACTCTGCCAATATGAATTTGCAAGATGGTAAAAATACAACCCCCTGAAAAGATTACATGAAAGGGGAAAAAAATCATTAGGCAATTAAGAATGGCAATAATTCACCCATATCTATGCTTTGGGAAGAAATATTGCCCCAGGGAATTAGCTCTGCTTATCACTTTGTCATCTGTCTGGGGTCTGAATGAGAGGAGGTTTCGCGTGCATTGCTGATGATTTCCTAGAGTATTTCTAAGCGTGATCAAAACAAATGCAGGCTTTTAATAGAAAGAACCCTGTCTCTCTTGGGGTAGCCATAATTCCTGCATATGAAGCTGCGCTACTAAATTAACTAAACATATGCATTCCTTAAGCACCTCCACGCACATCCCTCTCAGAGGAACTGTCTTCTGACAATCATGGAATGTTTGAACTGGAAGAGACCTTAGAAGTTGTTGGCCATCCTCATCATTTTATGAATGAGGACACTAGAAGCCCAGAGAGGGAAAGTAATTTTTCTGAGGTCACACAGCTAGTAGAGACAAAAGTAGAACTAAAGCCCTGGGCCTCCCAACTCACCACGTAGCAGGAGACTTTCTACTGCACCCTGCCTTCTCATTTGGCCAGCTCCTTTCTTATCAAGAGCTGCAGGAAAGGGTGTGGCTTGGACCCCAAAGGAACTAACTGAAAAAAAACCTTTTTCTGGGACATCTTCTTGGCTCTCCAACCCCACCCAGGCTTCAGTGAGTGCTCCTGCTATGTTCTTCCATCTCCACCTTGTACCTGCCTCACACTGTTATAATAATAGCCCACTTCCTACTGTGTGTCCCAAGAGACAGAAAGCTCCTGGAGATCAGGGGTATTTTATATTCATTTTAATGTCCTCAGGACCTAGAACATACTAAGTGTCCTATACATGTGATTTGAATAAATCAGTAAGGTATGGATGTGCTTGTCTTAAAGGGAACTATTCTTCGATCACTCCTTGTGCTTCAAGATGGCAAACCAACCTCCCTTAACCCTTTAGAGGGACCCAGAGGAAGGCCCTTGGCCATCTGATGCCACAAGAAATTTCTCATCTATAATCCTGCTCTCCTTCCCACCCCACTCCACCTGCAGCACTATCACCCTACCCTCTCTTAAGATTCCATTGTCTAAGCAGCCCAGTTGCCTCCATGTCCGTGAATACACCAAGCTCATCCCCACTTCTATGCTGGCTTCTTATTGAGTCTTTGCCTAAAAAGTCTCCTCCTCCTTTCTTCATTCCGTAGACCCACGTTGCTGTCCCTGGTTAGTCCCAGGCCATTCTGATTGTTACATAGTTTTATCATCAATAGCCTTTGGTCGGCATCACCCCTTCTGGATCCATATTGTTCTCCATTGCCTATTGTTTGCTAAATTGTGTCATGTTTATAAATATTGACACTCCAACAAAGCTGCGAACACATTTAAGAGTCACAACTTCTTTATCTGTCACAAAACAGCTCCTATGGGTGATCAGATGCTCATCGACCAAACGTGATTTGGGAAGCATCTTGCACCTCAAGGTCACTAATGCGCTGGTGGTGGTTTTACACCTGAATAGCACTGGAGACCGCATAAGACAGCCCAGTCTCAGGCAGGGGAGGGAGCAGTGGTCACATGGAGCACATGGTCGTGATCCTTCTCCAACAGTTAGGGTTGCAACCAGCTGCCTGTAACAGGAACCGACAAGAGTACTGCCGCAGATTACAGCATATAAAAATGGCCTCGGACACATCTCCAGTTCCACTCGTTTCTCTCTTATAAAGAGGTCAAGTCAGTTTCCCCTCTCAGGAACTGGACTGGCCTCTGTGGCTTCCTCAATCAAGAGAATGCAGTGGAAGCAGCCCTGCATGCACCTAAGGATAGGTCATGAAAGATAACCTGGCTTCTGCCTGCATTTCCCTCTCTTGACCGTGGAGCTCAGCCACCATGCTGGAGGACGCAGAAGCCACCAGAGGAAGCCACATGTAGGTGTTCCAGCTGAAGCCCGTCTTAGGCCTCCTTCACCAGTCAGGTTCAACCACTCAACACGGGAGTAAGCAAACCTTCAGATAACCCCAACCCTGTCCATTCTAATTGCCCCAGCTGACCCCAGGTAGACCTGAGCTGCACTGTCCTCACCTGCCCAAACCACAGGTTTATGAACGAAATGACTGCCACTATTGTTGTTGAACAGAGAAGACATGGAGGCTCGGGAAAATGGCATGCCTCCCCGGCTGGTGTGGCTCAGCAGAGTGAGCGCTGGCTCGTGCACTGGTTCGATTCCTGGTCAGGGCACGTGCCTGGGTTGTAGGCCGGGTCCCCCAGGTGGGGTGTGTGAGAGGCAACCGATCGATGTTTCTCTCACACGTTGATGTTTCTCTCTCCTCTTTCTCCCTCCTTTCCCCTCTCTCTGAAAAGAAAAAAAAAGACAAGAAAGGTGGTGTGCCTTGTCCATGGTCACACAGCAGGTTGTCCCACTGTACCACACTGCCTTTCAGGCTCAGAACTTCCAATGGCTTAACTTTGTTTTGCTTTTTCAGTTTTATGGAGCTATGATTGACATATTACACTGTACAGGTTCAAGGTATATAACACAATGATTTGTTATACGTATATATTGTAAAAGGGTTGTCACAGTGACTTTGGTTAACATCCATCACCTCAAATAGTTACAAAATTTTTTAACCTTTTGACAAGAACTTTAAGATCTATCCCCTTAGCAACTTTCAAATACTGTAATGTGAACTATAGTCTAGCTTAGTTTTTCCCCTTTCAAACCAGAAGCATGAACATGACTAGAGACTTCTGTGGACACTGTTTCCTACCACATCAAGTCTAAACTCCTCTTCTCCTCTCAACTTGTACATTCTTTCATTTCTTAGCTCCTTGAGCTCTGCAACTCCCTCACCTTCCCCCATCACCTCCATCTATTCAGCGCTACCCATCTGTTAAAGCTGTGAGGAGCTCAGACACAGAGAGCACAGGAAAGCACTGAGCTGTCAGGTGTCAAAGTAGCAGATTAAAACAACAAGCAAAAATGAAAGAGTTAATTAAGCTTTTCATCAATTACTATAATGGTATAAGCGATAGGCCAAAACCAGAGAAAGTTCCTGTGCTCCCTTCCATATTCTCGCTTCGAACCGGCCGAGGATCGGGGGCATCAGCACGGATGTGTGGGCTGTCACACTGTTGAGGCAGAGGGATGAAAGGCTGTAGCAGTTTTGCGGACCCTGGGGCCTGGAGAGGCAGAGGGAGGAGAGCCTACAGTCAGGCCGGGAAAGTGACACATAAATTTTTAACCAGCATCTGGACCCTTAAAAAGTTTATCGAAATAGTTTCCCTGAAGGTCAAACTTCTGGCCTTGGTCAGTGAGCCAGAGCAGGAAAACCATCTGAAACCAAAGAGATGGAGCAGCGGCCAGGACCCCGTTTTCCCTGGAACCACACGTGAGACATGAACTGGTGGGAGTGTGGAACCAATGCCAGACAGACAAAGATCCGGAAAGCAGGGAGCCCCGTGGGCAGCACCCCACAGCCACGTGTGGCCCCAGAACCAAGCCTGAGCCTGAGGCTAACGCCCAGGTGAAAACTGTGTGGATGAGGGGCTGCTGACTGCATGGACCTCGTGGGGGCTTTAGAAACAAGCTGACTGACGAAAGGACCGTGGCGGCCGGCGTGCTCCTAGTGGGGTCTGGGAGTGGCGGCAGGTCCGCAGATGCTGGAATGAGCTTCTCTAACAGCAGTAAAGTCAAGGGACTCCTGACCTCCACAGGGAGCCACCTGGCCCCCGTCATAGACTGAGTGGCCAGTGTGAAGTACAGACCTAATGAAACCAACCATCTGTGCCTCCCACTGTGCTTTCTCCACTCAGTGCCGCCATCTTCCCAACACATGTAGGCCTTTGGACACCATCACCTTCACCAGGGACTACGTGTGCATTAGCTTCTGGTTCCCGCACAGCTTACATTTATCTCCCCAGGTGGAGCTCCCTCCACCCACCCTGGCTGAAGGCCCTACTGGAAAATGTCTGCCTGGTGCTGGTCCCACTGAAGGCAGGGGAAACCCGCAGGGGAAGCCCACAGGCTGCTGGCCCTGGGCAGGGGGCCACAGCCAAAGGGATCCAAGCCGCCCCTCTCCCACAACCTCACTTTCCTACCTTCTCCCCATACCCTCCCAAAAAGAGGGGAAAATCAATTTCAATCAACATGGAATGTAATATTATCAAATGTCAGCTGCTGAGGTCATGTGCTTTGAAAATTATCTTTGACAGCTTCTGCTCGACTTAATTAAGTGCTCCCCAAAAAGGAGGGAGGGGGGCAAAAATACCCTGATTGCTAGCTGCCGTGCCTTTGTGCGTTACAACCTCTATCGACAGCTCTGAGCGAGATTGCCTTGGGGGCCTTTATTGATAGATTCTCGCCTGATATTGGAATGATTCTCGCACAGATAAATCACATTTAGATTTGTTGGTAATTGAGGGGAATTGATTGGTGCAGGAGGGAAGCCCCCCAGGGTGGTCTCCTTGTCCTCATGGTGGGAAGCTCAGGGGAAAGTGGGGAGGGTGTCACCAGAGCTGGGGGCCTAGAGGGGGGCCCAGGCCTCCTTGTTTACCTGTCCGCCCTGCCTCCTCTGAAGCTTGTTCCACCGTGATGTCTCCCAAAGGAGGAGCTGGGAAAAGGCTGGTTCCAAACACTCTGGGGAGGTGCTGAATGGGAGTGTCCTGGCTCTCATGACCACCACCTCAGTCCGAATCTCTGTCTTCATTCCAGACCGGCCTATGCCTCTTTGCTTAAAACTCTCCCAAGACTTCCCGTGTGGGCAGAGTTCAAACTCCATGGCATGGCCTGTGGGGACGGGCCCTGCCAGTGCCCCACCTTCTCCCTGCCCCTCCTGTAGACTCTAACCAGCAAGCGTCCTTCCCACCTCCTGGGCATCAGTTTCCTCGGCGATGTCTCAGGTGGGGCTTTCTCAAAAGCCAGAGGCTCAGAGGGTTGAGGCAGGGGCAGCCCCTGGTGGGGAGGTGTCTGAAACTGAGCAGTAGAACCCTTTTGCCAAAGCCCATCTCGTGTGGCACCGCAACACACAGAACAGAGACAAGTAGGGCTGCCCTGCCGCCAGCCCCTCATTTACCAGGTCCCTCTCTGTTCCTCACCCCCCTACCTGTGGGGGGCCCCTGGGGTACAGTCTGAACACTGCTGACGTGGTCCGACCCGCCACTTTACAGACAGCTCATGCCCAGGGCGGGAAAGCGATCACTCCAGGCCCCCACAGCTGGGAGTAAGATTAGAGTGAGCACGAACTGGGACCCAAGACTCCGGACTCACGGGCTGGCCCTCCACTAGCCATTTAGTTTGTGCCTGTGCCATTCCCCGACTCTCATTTTTAGCTTGAGAGAACTGAGGTTCAAAGGCATGAAGTGATGTGTCCAAGGTCACAGAGAAAGGCATGGTTGTAAGCAAGAGTCAAACTCTGATGCCCAAGCCCTGGGTGAGATTTGATAAAAGAGCTACATCCCCTTGAGGCATGTTCTCATGGTCAAAGGCAACCGCTGCATTCTCTCTGAATTTGCCCCTTCCGGAGCTGGTGCTCCCTTCTCTCCACAGATCCCTGTCCCCTCCGTCGGTCCGGGCAGACTGTGCTCTCTGGTTCTCATCACAGAAAGTGCTCAGGAAACTGGGCGCTGAAGCACAGCACTTGTACCTGGGAAATCTCCTGAAACCTGAGGTCCCAGCAGAGGAAATATGGGGAGGGCAGAGCTGGCCCCAAGAAGCCAAGTCCTTTGCTGTTGGCAGGTTGGCTTTCAGAAGAGATACAGCTTGCAGGGCCTTAGCTGCAGGGGGCTGTGTTTCCAGTTTCCCTGCCCTGACTCCAAGCTCTTCCAGGGCAGCCATCTAGGTGGTGTAGATGGGGCCAGGACCAGGGTACCTGGCTGGGGAGCATACCTGAGTAGGGACTGAAAATCAATATGTGCTCTGCTGGCTGAGGCCCAGCTAAGCACCCTGGTGACAGGTATGCCAGCTCCCAGCAGGCAGGAGTGCCTTGTTCAATCGTCTTCCCAGAGGGGGTGCTTTTATCATGAAAGCTTCCCACATGTTGGCCTTGACCCTGATTTGACACAAATTCCCTTATGCCCTCTGAAGAAGACCCCTCCTCTGGGGGCAGCCCGTGGCCTCCTAGACCCTGCCCAACCCCTGCCTGGGAATCCTTTCTTCCTCTTTGCCACTCTGCTCTTGCACGGCTCCCTGAGTTAGACAGTTGGTAAAAATGCACATGTGAAGATGTCTTAATATTAAATATAATTAGATATTATACCACATGCGGGGCTGTATGATTAGTGAAATATATGATCATTAGTTATTAGATTAATGTGTCTACTTGTGTAACTGAAAGCCATTTGCAAGCCGAAATGAAATAGCTCAATTTGCTGTAATTGACTGATCTCCCAGAGAGAGAGTCATACATTTGCTTATGTACAAGGCGATTTCTTCAGATGTCGCCGCAGATGCAAGACACAGAGCAGGTTCTTTCTGCACCCCAAACCACAGGGCTAGCCCTGCCACTTACCTAGCAGGGCAACGCTAGCCAGGTCACCCACAGATCCATTTGGGGGCTTTCACTAAATCGAGGCGCTCAGCTTGGGGGTCCAGGTTTTCTTTTTGTTGAAGATTTACCTTAGTCTAACTTCTCCAAGTGCCCCCAAGGGAACATTGGCATCCTGCTGGCCAAAGACAAATTGAACTGCCTTGTAGCTACTTTACCCTAACCCCCTCTTCATTTTTCTTCCCGTTTGTGTGCATATTGGTTTCTAGGACAACTGAGCTGCAGCTAACTAATAAAAACGATTGCAAAACACTCTGCAAATAGAAGATACAACTGGAATGCTTATTATTGTGGTTATGGTCTAATAATAACCAGATGCTAACGAGGGTGGCATGAGATTAAATTAGAAATAGTCAAGCTGTCAGGGAGGCGGGGCCAGTTCCCAGGGCCACTGCCTTCTCCCCCAGCTGCCCTTCCCACCCCAGGTGCTTCCTGGCATCACAGGTGAGCAAGGCTCCGTTTTCCAACAGATAAGAAAGACGAGTAATGAATGAGAAATGAACAATTATACAAGGCTGAATGTCTATCTTCTAAGAATTCCTCTGCACCTCATTAGATCCTCATAACATCTTTTTGAATAAGTGAGTTAGATGATAGTTCACCCCATTGTACAGGTCAGAAAACTGAGTCAGAGCAAAGCTTAATTGCAGGATCTTGGGCAAAGTGTCTTCCTCTCTGGGTCCCGATTTCTTCAGAGAGAACATGATAAGTTCACACTTTTGATTTTTGTCATCCTAGCCAGAATAGTTAGCGCCCTAATTTCTCTTCTAAAGATGTTTTCCCCTTTGTAGAGTGTTTAGTAATCAGTCCTTGAAAAACTCCTTAAGAGACTTTAACTGGAGGTTTCACTTGCAATTTTATTTATGAATCATGCAATCAATCAAATTAACAAGTATTTATTGACTACTTAATAGGAGCTGAGTAGGATGCAGCAGGGGTGCAGGGAACTGAAGTTTAGGGTTTGGCCCCTGTCTGCAGGGAACTTCCGGCCCAGCGCAGAAGCCGCTGCTACGCACAAAGGGGTCTGTGATGACGCAAAGGAGGGTGTGCTGATTGCCCAGTGGAAGGCGTGGGCCTGCAGTGTCCTGGAATCTCTCCAAGTGAGAGGGAGTCACCGTAGGCAAAAGAGGTCAGGAAGTATTCTGGGACAGGCGGGACAGTGGGGAGGCTTGCAAGGAGCAGTGCACTTAAGGTTCGTGCCCCGTGCTGCCCCACTTCCCGCCCCATTTTCTCCACAGCTCTTAGCATCATCTGATATATTTTATACACATATTTTACTCACTTTGTTATGTCCCAAACTGGAAATGGAGGCTCCGCAGGGCCAAGAGTAGAGCTGCTTCGTTCACTGCCACATCCTCAGAGCCTGGCACAATCAATGGTTGTTGAATGATTCTGCAGATAGAATTTTCCCACGGTCTTTCTTTGCACACCCCCTATTGGCCCTCGCCATTCCTTCCCCCAGACAACTGCAGAAATCTCCTAATAGGTTTATTTTTCCACAAATTCTGGACCATTCATTTGCCCCTGACTTGTGACCTTATTCACTCATTGATTTCGTGCTCTGTCCCCCAGGTTAATTCCAAATTCCTTGAGAGCAAGCTTTCATCTTCTCGTTGAACTAACATTTGTTGCACCTACTTGATGTCAGGCACTGAGTAGGTACTGGAAACTCGCAATGTGGTGGCCAGGAATGGCCGCAGCCCTCCATCCCATCAAGTTGAGTGATGAGAACTATAAATAAAAAGACAGCTGCCCCATAAAATGATAAGGTATGCGGATGCAAGTAAGATGTCACAAAGAAGTGGCATCTGAACTGAGGTATAAAGGGGGAGTGAGGAAAAGGAACATCAAGTGATAGGATGATCTAGGCTGAGACACCATCATGGGCAGGGACCACCATGATCTGAACCCTTAGGGGGCTGCAAGGTGCCAGGAAGGGCTGGAGCCCACAGGCTGGGAAGGAATGTGAGGAGGAGAGAGCTGAACCTGGCCAGGTGGACAGGTGTGCCATATTATGACGTACTCACTGGGCTTAGCAAACTACAGACTGATCTTTGTTTCCATTTCAGAGTTGGGAGAGCAGGACGCAGTTCGTTCCGGGTTTGGGGGATAAAGGGGAGGAAAGAAAGTGACTTGAGTGTGAAGGGAGGAGAGTGGCCATATAAAGGGTGGAGGAAGGTCGTGGGGTCAAGAGGGTTTCTATGGTTTCTTGTTTTATGGGAAAGGACTGAACTGCTCACATGGCCGAAGGGGAAGAAAGGGGGCAAGGAACAGGGTCTGACGCGTACTCCTATCTTTCCTTCTCAGCGCAGCATCTGCAGTGGTACCTCCAGCCACTCTCCCCACTCCCTACCCCACTACAAAACTTGTTCTCAACCCCTAAGGGGAAGTGCGGTGAATGCATTCCAGTCCTATATTCACGTCACATTTATAGCCCTCCTTGACCCGTCTACAGAAGTAACTGTGTCTTCCTAGCTAAGGGAGACCAACTTCAAGTCACCTTATCTCTGACTTGAATGTACTTCAGTCCCAGGAACTCAAGAATAAATGGAGAAAAGCAGCCAGGCAATCTCTTCTCCAGGTTATATTTGAAGACTTGGTGAAGATGTTTTGGGTAGCCCAGAATCCGATTACTTGTTTTTCAGAGAGGAAAACTTTCCCAGATGCACCCATTGGACTCCCAATTTGGCCAGACTGGGAGACTCAGCCACACCAGGCACAGAGGAGGCAGAGGGAGGGGAAAGGGTCGCCATGGCTGTTTAGACCAATCACAATCCACCACACTGCTGACCCCAGTAGAATTCAGGTCTGATCATCAGGGAAGAAGGGATGAAATGGCTGTTGGGTGAGCAACTCTCATGGTCTGCCTTGCCAACTACATGTATGCTAATCAGTGTAGAAAGTAGATTTGAGTTAATTAACAAGATTGTAGGTGGCAGCCATTTGGACCATCTTCCCTCAGTGGAATTCCGCACAGAGGCCAGCGGCAGGGGCCGGAGCGGAATGGCCTGCTTTCCCCTCTGGCTGCCCATTGGCACAATGTGGGCCTCGAGCAAGTTAGTTAAGCTCTCTGCACCCCAGTTTCCGCATCTGAAAGAGCAGGACAAGGACATCTTCCTCAGGTGTTAAATCATATGAAGCATTTAGAACAGAACATGGAACAAGGGTGGATTTGCTAAATATTAGCTATGATTACCATTTATTGAAGCTCTATAGACACTTTAAACTCATTATACATACGTTTTAAGATAACCCTGCAAGGTAGATATTCTTATATCCATTTTACAGATAAAATAAAACAAAGGCTCAGAAATGTTAAGTAACTTATCAAAGGTCATGAAGCCAGAAAGCAGCGGAGCAGGGGTTTGAACTTATCTGAGTCCAAAGAGCAACTCTTTCTGAGAGTCTATAGTCCCTCTCAGGACCAAAGAAGTGGCAAAATTCAGCCCAGACTTCGGCCCCACAGAACTTCCCGGTGGCTTTCTGCAGACCACAACCTCTGATGGAGACGGCAGCACCCCGCAGAAGCCAGGCCTCTATGGCCCTGGGTCTGTCCCCGGCCTCCTCGCGGCAGACTCAAGCATGAGCTTCTCCCCAGTTCTCGCCCTGTTCCCCACAGGGCGTGGTTTCCAGCCCCTCACCATCCTCGCTAGCCCTCATGCGTGCTGTGGATGGCAGTTGCTGCTCCTTCCGGCACCCTCTGTTTTGGAAAGGTCTTCTGTGAGTTATGGATTGCGGGCGGCACTTTGGCCTCTGGGTCTCAGAATCTGGATTGATCTCAGGCTGTGTGTGTGTGTGGAGGTGTGTGCATGCACATGAGTCCTGCCTGTGTCCACAAGGGAGTTCAGGGGGCGGTCAGGTTCTTAAAGTCCTCACAGCACTTCCACAGTGGCTCTTTCACACCTACCCAACCCCACACACAACCTCTCCTCTCTCCATTTCCCCAAATTTCAAACCACCATTCAAGTTCAGCTTGAATGCCATCTTTTCCAGTACACGACCTTGGACCACTCCAGAGCAGCCCCTTGCCTGTGCCACCTGTCCCCCTATAAAGTCAGAGTGCCTGGCTCCTCTGTCTCAGACCTGCAAGGTCTGTCCTCTTGAAAGTCCCGTTTAGAAGAAGAAATTGGTAAAATACCACATGTCCCTCAGGGCTGCTCTGCATGCAAAGCAAGTACAGGGAGTTAAGATGTCAGAAACATCTTAACTTGTCATACAACAGATGTCAGTGTAAAAGTAAACTGAAAGCAAGATCTCTCTGAGTCACGGATCGGAACTTTCTTTCACCAAGCAGGCCCAGGAAACGCCAAACCACAGGGCAGCGTTTCCAGGATGCGGAGGCCTTTTCTCCTGCTCAAGCCCAGCTACAGCGCCCTCTGAACTGGGCCCCGTCCCTGCCTGAGCCCCGGGGAGACAGGCCTTCTGGTGTCAACCAGCCCCACTGCATGATGACGGTTCATACGTGGCACATCCACACCTCCAGGAACTAGTGTGACCACCCAGGGTGGGGAACTGCTGCACAGTTACAATAATAACTAACATGTCGGGCGCCAGTCATTGAACATCACAGTTACAGGGACAGTACTATCCCCACGTTACTGGTGAGGAAAATGAGGACATTGGAGCACAGAATATTGAAGTAGACTAGCTCAAGGTCAAACAGCTAGCCGTGGTGGAAGGGGAAACAAACCCAAGTAGCCTGACCCCAGAGGCCCCACTCTGTGGTAAGAAAGGGAGGTGTCACCCAGGATTCCCAGATTCCTGTGGAGTACTGTCTACAATGTATTCTTCTTTGTAACCAGGTACATTTCAATATTTGCTAAAGACACCCAGGTGACTCTGTTTTCTTGAAAAATCAGATGCAACCAAATCGTCCCTGTTCTGCAAAGGTGACCCTGATCCGTTCCTGCCGCTCTCCCTCCCTTTACATCCGATTGCCTGTCTTTGCTGCCTGTTGCCATTGTGCATTCTGTGCTCATCCGGCCCACGAACTCCCCTTGACATTGGCAGGAACAAATGCAGCATAGCCAACGAACACCCGCAGTGCGGCTCCCTCCGCAGCAAAGGGTCCGCACTGGGAGGCCACCCAGCAAGAGGGTCGCCAGGTGTGTGCAGCTGTCCCGCTTTCCCTGAACCTTCAAAGCTGCACTGACTGCCCAATTTCCGGTGGCTTGTCATTCTGCCAGAGATAAAGATATCTGTGTGAGTCCATCCTCCCATCCATATATGTACATGTTAGCCACGGCAACTAAGAAAGTCATTCAGATTGTGGCACTGAAATGAACAGAGCTGAACAATAAGCTAAAACATGCCTAGAGCAAGTTGAGCAATAAACAGGTTTTTAATTTTTTCCCCTTCCATCTCTTGAGTGTCTGTCTCTGATGGATGATGTGACAGGGGAAGGCGGCTCCATAAATTCCGAATTCTGAATACTAAATCAGCGGGTGGCTGCGGGGCGCAGGGCTCGGAGCCCACGCCCCCTCTTCCCAGAGCAGGGGCTTTTTGGGCACTGCAGGCTGTGACCTGGCCCTGCCCCACCTGAGGTCTGGCCACTGATGTGACTCCCGGGCAGGCAGGGAGACCACATGCCATCGCACTGGCCCAAAGGGCAGCGTTGGAACCCCTGGCTCTGGGAAACCGGGGTTCAGAATGGCAGGGGATCTTCTCCAAGGTCCCAAAGGTGCAGATATGGGTTTGTGCTGTTAGCGCGGTTCTTTGGGTCGTGTCTCTCCTGGACGTGCAAGCTGTTTCCCCATTTTTCATATAAGAAAATGGCGCTCCAGGACCACTCAGTGGCTGATGTAAGGTCACATGGTCAGCACACGGCAGAGGTGAGACTGAACCACAGTTTGTTTGTATCTAGAATTCATGTTTTTTGTAGAATGGCGCCTCCCAAACTTATCCACATGGCGGCACATACACGAAACAGGAGGGTTTGTGAAGCACCCTAGAATAAACTGGGAGGGTTTGGGAGTGTGCCTGTGGAGCTTGGTGAAATTGTTTTATTACCTTTATTTTATATTATATAATTACAGTAAGAAAAATAAATATCGGCAAAGACATTAAATATCAAATACGTATAAAATGTTCAAATAATATATTTTTATATTTGCAATGAGGAACCCAAGCTTGCTCCTGGGAACATAATGTTTTCATATCAAGTTTTATGTTAGAAATGGCTCTTCACACAATTCCTGGTCGATCCTTGTTAATGGCGGTCTCTTCAAATTCTCGATAACCACCGCTCACCAGAAACTTTGTTCACACAAGTAGGTAATAAAAATCTTAAATCATTTTTTTTATAGACAGTCAAAAAATTTACAACAGTTGAAATTATATTTGAAGAATCTAACAGCTTTTCCTTTCCTCTCGATGACAATTAGACTGTTGGAATTTCTTGTGATATTACGTTTGGATTTCTAATTGAACTGAACTTTTGCATATCAAATGCTTCGATATAATGATGAAACATGATGTGAGGGCTGCATGTGCAATATTGGAACAGTCACCCAGCAGTTGACTACAAATGGAAACGACAACCCCTTACATGCAAAGCAGTGGTTCCAGGACGCATAGTCCCTGTCCCCTCCAGGCACCCACTTGATGTCCCCCACACACCCAATGTCCAGGCTCCTTGGGTATCTAGAGCACAAGTCCTCCAGCAGCTCCCTGCGCACCGTGTTTTGCAGAAGTAGACATGCACCCAGCATCCCTGGAGAGCACAGGTGTTGTTTGCCACAGGTGAAGACCGCAGGATGACCCTTTGGAACCTGTTCCCTTCGTTCAGGCTGTGCTCAGAGCAGCCCCGCCAGGCTGCCTGCAGCCAGTGCAGATAGCTCCGGGGCCTCTGAGGAACCTAGGGGCCTGCGGGGCTGAAAGCATCGCTGTCTATCTCTCTGCCTGTTTGTAAACCATCTGTGGCTGGTTGCTTGGTTTTGCTCTGGATTATGCTCCCCACACTAATTGTTGATTATGGTAAATAGTAATTTGAAGTAATAACGGCAGCTTCTCCTCCCAGTGCTTTTTTTCATCTTACCTCTCTTTGCCACTAAGGCAGCTTTCCAGGCCCCAGCCCTCCAGGGAGGGTGGGTACAGTCGGGAACATGGAACCATTGCCCAGCTTAGAATTTCAGAACATGCTTTTGAGCATCCTTAGCAGAACTAGACATGTGAAAGCAAAGTGTTTTGTGAGAGAACATTTTGTGGCACTTAAAATGGGCTTGGAGGTCTCAGAGAATAGGTTTTTAACACAAAGGAAGAGCTATTATCTTAGCCAGCTGCCCCTGCCCCCCACCCCAGGTTCAGAGGTGGAAAAGATCAGCCAGCAGGGGAGAGAAGATCAAAGAAAATGGGACTGGGGTTTGAATGGGTCCCTGACATGGAGCCCACCAGCACTGCTCCTTGGAGCAGACACCCTTTTCACAGACCTCCGATGGACACAGGAAGATCAGAGAGCAGAAGAGAATGTTGTCTTCCCGGGTGTAGCCCAGGAGACCAGGTGTCCTGCGTCCAACATGGTGCCTGAGCAGAAGACCAGCAAGGGCTGAGAGTGAGTGTCGCTGATCAGCTAAGTCTTGGGAGCCTGTTTATCCTAGTGTGCTGGTGGGAAAGCCACCAGAATCCCCAGGCTTTTCCAAAAGAGATGCAGACGTGGTCCAGAGGGCAGCTGGAAAGAGGCAAAGAGGTTTTGCTGTTGGGACAAGGAGAAAGCCAACAGTGTTGACCTGGAAACAGGAAGCCACCGTGAGGTCCAAGGCCACGTGCTCCAGATGCAGCAGGGGTGGGGGCCAATACCCCAGAATCCACAAGATAGTCAGCAAGGTGCCCTTCCTCGTGGCACCCAGAAACATAGATTACCCCGGGGAAAAGAGAGCAAAACAGAGGTTAAATCCTGAACTGCCCATGTATACATGAGAAGTGGCTGGTTGTCTTGAATTGGTAAGTTTGTTTTCCACCTTTGGAGGAGATAAGGGATAGAAAACTAAGGTGAGCTAAGTTATAAAGAAACAGAGAAAGTTACAGTTTCACACAATGAAGATTATGACTATATAAATAATTCATCCCTACTACAGAATTTATAAATGAATTCATAACTGCTCACTTTTGAGTATAACCAAGATGTATAGCAGACAAACCCTCCATTTATGAAACAAACCCTGACTGAATCTCAATGGACGAAAGAGGTGAGCATTCACTTTACACAATGATTCTCCACGTTTCCAAAGGTGTTACCCCGAACGTCCTCTAATTGTCCAGATGTCTGAAGAAGTTAAAGAATATTCAACTTTGTAAAACTTGTTTTCCTAGGTGATCATTCAGCACTGTGTTAAAGAAGTCTGCACTGGCTCACTTAAAAAAAAAAGAAAGAAAGATTTTCTTTATTTTTGAAGAGAGGGAAAAGGAGAGAAACAATGATTAGTTGACTGGGAAAGGAACCGGTGACTATTTGGCCCACGGGGGGGAACCAAACCCATGGAGCCGCGCCTGTCAGGGCTGCACTGGTTCGCTTTAACCCAAACCCCAGCCTGACACGCTCATATAGAACTCTGACAAAAGCAAGAGAGACTGGCCGAGGGGAAGGGATGGAACTGCAGGCTATGTTCCCCAAGGAGCTGTGAAACCTTCCACAGGGCCCTCTGCTGTCTGGGCTCCCTCTAGAACAAAAGGCAATCAGAGACTCAGGTGGCTCTATGGTTTCTTCTAGCACTAACCTTGTAGCTTTGCATCTATATTTATGAAGGCGCCGAGTACAAACTGACCTATTTGTGTTCTTGTAGATAAGAATATAGTGCTTAGAAGCACATTGTATAATATGAGCATGCCTGAGACTATGGTTCAGACTATGGTTTTTAGCATCTAATCAGCCACATATTGAGTGCCCACTGTATACTAGCTCTCAGCTAGACACTGTTAGGGTGGCAAAGGAATGGCCCGTTTCCTGCCCTGGGAAGAGAGGACTCCTCAGAGGAAGCAAGAAGAAGACTAACAAGACACTGCAGTCAGCTGCCTGTGGGTGCAAGGGAGGCAGGGCTCCCTATGAGCTACAGGGGTCAGAAGCAGAAAGATGAGCTGGGTTTTTCAGCACAGGCAGAATTTCTAGAAAGAACTGATGCAAGAGTGGGACCAATGCTTCTCACACATCGATGCAGCTTATGGAAACCACAGCAGGGTGAGGGCAAAACTAGTGATGAATGGTGGGCAGTGAGAAGCAAGGAATGGGCATGGAGTGAGCTGTGGAGCAATTTCAATTCTCAAACAATTCTCAAAGCTTTTGCTCTCTGTTTTCTCCCTTCTCATCCAGCCATGACACTATGATTATGGCCACAGTACAGTTGCAGGTGGCAGGTTCCCCAAGTCCTCTCTCACAAAGGGAGAAACTCAAGCCAAGTTCTTACCGTTCAGCAAAATTCTTCCACTCCCTTAGAAAAGCAGACTGTGCATGGTTTTGTTTTGGGTTTTGGTTTATGTATAGTTTGTACCTTGCTGTTTCTAAAAGAGTACTTGATGAGCTGAAAACAAAAGTCAGGAATTCTTTTAAAAAATAAAACAGAAGCATCAAATCAGGAGCCATAGGGAAGGAGAAACAAGGAAAGCCAAAACAAAGTTAACTTTGGCCACTGAACCACATTTAGCTGTGAGCTTCCTTAAAGCCAAAGAGAACAGGGAAACTCATCTTACAGAATAGCTAATAAAAGTAAATACATCAACTCTTTAGAACAGACACACTCTTACTGAGTGTTCAGAAAGCATGATAGAGCTTTGAGGGCGTTACGAAGGGTTTGCTTGAGACTCCTTTTGGTCACCCCAGTACACAGAATACACAGTGAAGTAACTCATGTTTATCAGGCACTCGCTGCGGGTGGACGCTTCGCTGAGCACTGGACAGTATAAGGAGCGCTTAGACGCAGTGCCTCCCCACCTCAAGCTTTTAACCTAATTAAGGAGATGGAACATGTAGTCAAATAAGTACGTATTTAACAGCAAATATTTATTTAAGGTCTTCCTGATGCTGGTCACGTAATAGACTGATAATTTCTATAAGAGGCAGAATTTAAAAAGTTCTCGGAGGTTGGAAGAACAATCTTAACAGAGCCTGGATGTGTCTTTTATTTTAAAAATCCAATCACAAAAAAATTTAACTATGTGAGGATATGAAATGTTAATTAGCTTGACCGTAGAAATCATTTCACTCTATGAAATCGTCATGCTGAAAAAGAATTCATAAACATGTTGACACTGAAACACAAGAAAAATATTTTGAATACGTAAAAAAGTAAATTAAAAACAATGTATATATACACACAAATCCAAAACTTAGCTTATATCTCATTCTCATGAAAATATAGAATAAGGCTTAAGTGGGACACACACTGTTCAGCTGGAAGCAATGGGAACCTTGACTAAACAAGGCTTCCCAAACTTCCACGTGAGTGTAACTCACCCAGGGAATTGATGTTAAAATGCCGGGTTGGACCTTAAAGTCCTTACTTCTAACGAACTCCCCGGTTCCCAGGCAGTCTCTTGAGTCACTCAGGACTAGCCAGGTAGGTACGGGGGCTTTTTTGTCTAATCAATATACTCTCAGAGATAAGCATTCTGGGCAAAGGCAGCCAGGCCTTTGTGGAAAGCCAGGGACACCATTCCTGGGTCCCGGCCGTGCTATGAGCATGGATGTGTACTTTTGCAGAGCACGATGCATTTAGTTGAGTAAATTGAGGCCTACATATTACCCTGTCGGGGAACTTAAAATGAAAGTCACCCCCTAGGCAAGCCGAGGGTGTAGCATCAAGAGGAGCTCTTTGTCACTGTTGAAGGACAGAGTCACAAGCAGTAAACAGCAGGCGCTGATGGAGTACAAATCATGAGAGACAAATTTAATTGCTTCTTTTCTCATCTATACAAATGCCAGATGAGGAGATAAAAGGAAAGCAGTGAATATAATAGCTCTCGATTTCAGGAAAGTGCTTGGGAAGAGTGACTCAGATGAGGCACTGAGTAAAAAATAAATAATAACAATTCCAGTGAACCTGGCGGGGTATCCTGGTGCTGGGCGGGGAGGAACCCCACTGCCCTGGGAGGGTGTGGGAAAGGGGGTGCTAGAGGAGACTGACTACAGCCCGTCCCCGCCCCCCTCCCCCGCCACATTGCCCAGAAACTGCATTTCAACAGAGACCTGATCAAAGTCTGGCAAGTCCTCCCCACCATGAGCAGGGCCCTGGCAGCAGCAGCCCGGGCAAGGCTTGGAGCTTGTCAGAAATGCAGAGTCTCAGGCCCTGCCCCAGTCAGCCCAGGGGAGTCAGCTACACACTGGCATTCCAGAGACAGGGCTGTAAACACGCCAAGTTGGAGGGCACTCCCCAACCCTGTAATCAGATGCACTCGCTCACCTTCACCTTGCTCCCCAGCAATGCCCCCCAAATACTCTGCTCCCAAATCCCCCCTTCTGCTCCTGACATCAAAGGATTCCCTTGCTGCCCTAATAACAGCTTGCTCTGTGGGAGAGTCTCAGCCAGGCTAAGTACCAAGACCACAAGGATGTTTATCTTCTTTAAATGAGTCATTTAATTTGACTCTACAGGTGGGATTTCAGGCCACATAGGTGGGGAGGGGGGCAAACCCATGGGCAGGGGACCTCTCCAAGAAATAAGAATAGAAAGTTGAAATCAGTGCCCCCCAGATACGAGGTTCTAGGATGTCCTTTGTCTCATTTATTTCTCATAATCCTGAAGAGTGTATTACCCCCACCCTTTTTTTAGGGTGAAAAGCCTGACCCAGAAAGGGAAACTGGCCAGAGGTAGACAGCAAGAAGGGACAGAATGCCAGCCCCACTTGCTCTGGCTAAATGAGTGGGTCACCTTGCCCAGCGCTGGTCACACCCTCATCTCAGCGGCTGTTGCTGAGGGAGAACCTCATCCACACCAGCGTTCTTCAGTGCTCAGAGGAGGGCGGAGCAGGAGCTGTGCGCTGAACGGGAGAAAAGGCCAGAAAGCACATGAACTGTCCAGGCAGTAAATCTATTACCTAGACTTACATATTTCCAGAAACATTTGACGTAAACTTGCAGCATAAAACCGTCTATACTAGTCCCTTTAAAATAATAGTTAACGAGTGCCACATAATAAGGGGAAATGAAACTTGACAGAGACTCAGCAAAAGAGCAGTTGCTGCCATCAAACACAGCACTTAGCTTCAGGGTCTCTGAGAGCTGAGGCAAAAATAACACATATATCATGATATTTTTCTAATAAAAGTGAAAGTTGTCAGAAGAGACCCACTTTTTTCTTAGCATTTAGAGGAAAACTTCTTATGAAACTGACAAATGCTCCTGCCTTGGAAGGGGTGAGAAAAATTATCTGTGACCTGGAGAAGCCAGCTGTTTGGGGAAGGTGCCCCCAAATGAGATTCAACTTGGAAAAGCATTAACGCAGGAAGGGAAAAATAATCATGAAGACAGAGATGGATTCAATAAATGGGGGACACCTCAAAAGAGGGCACCCCCTGAGAGAGAGAGAGATACACACAGCTCCAGAGCAGAGCGCAAATGAGATGAGTTTGCAATGGGATGTGGCAGAGAAATAAATAAAAAAAGGCAAGATAAGCTGGGCGTGCGTGTGCAGGGTCCAGGACACAAAGCCGGGAGGAAATGGTCTCTGGTGTTGACTGGACCCTGGGAGATTGCGGGCAGCTGTGGGCATCTCATTACCCAACAGAGGTAGGCAAAGTGGAGAGAGTTCAGGGAAGGGCACCAGGCATGATTAGGTAGCGGGAGAGATTAATTTACACGGAAAGATTAAAAATAAAATAGGAGAGCCGGGCTCCAGGAAGGCAGACTCCCGGGCGTGGAGGGAATGCGTGAGGCACTCGGGCAGACGGGTGGAGATGAGCAGGAGGCCTGGCCTTGACGATGAGCAGATGAATGGGCCACAGGTAGGCTGTGCTAAGGCAGTGATGGCAGACACCAGAGGCTGAAGACCTTTCTAAATACTTTGCAAGGGTGGCTGGGCAGGAAGGTAGAAATTAGTGTAGGTAGAGACCGGTGGGTTTCTGGCCGGATGACGGTGTTCATTACTGAGACAAGCAATGGCAGGCAGGTTTCAGGAGAAGTATGAGTGCTGTTTGGACAGGGTGGCCTTGATAAGCTTGGAGTACATCCTATAGGCAGGTGGGCAACAGGTTGCTACTCACTCTGGACCTAGAGATTCAGGAGTTAGCAATATGTCTGTGAAAACTGAAGCCATGGTGTGAAGGAGACACCCAAAGGTGACATGGGAACTGGAGAGCAGAGCCCCAAAAGCAAGTCTTGGGGAATGCTAGCAGCTATAGGGGGCATGGATGAAGGAAGGCTGCTGAAGAAGGTGAGAAGGAGCAGCCTGAGAGGTCGCTGGAAAAGACTGGAATCACACAGATCAAGAAAGGGAGAGTTTCAAGAAGGAAGGATCATTGAACAGTGTGAAATGACATCGAAACTCAAGCCAGTAAGGACCAAAACATCCACTAGATTCAACAGGATGGAAGTCAGTGGTGACCAGCAAGAAGAGGTTCGATGGATCAGGTAGGGCATACACCAGACTGCAAGAAATCAAGAGGGACGTGGGAGGCGATGACCAAAAAGAGTGTTAGGAGGACTTGAAATTGCTAGGCTGTGAAGGGCAAGAGTGAGTCAGGACAACTCCTGCTCAGGTGTGTGTGGTTGAGGGAGGGCTTGATTTTGTTTGGTTGGTTCTTAAATGAGAATGATCTGAATGTGTTTTCAGATTATGGGGGTGAAGAGGTAGAAGGTTTCAAGGGAATGAGAGAGAGAGCTGGACAGAGATCATGGTCTGAGAATGGGTTGTTGGCGCCTAAGATTTCAGAGTGGGATCTGTTCTGGGTCATTCTAAGCTACCAAATGCACATCTGCTCATGTGGCTTAAAACGCTTCAGCACCTTCCCTCTACTTTTAGGATAAAAAGCACCATCCTCCCCACGTGGCCCATAGGCTCAGCATAGTCAGGCTACCCCCAGCCCTGTCTTGTAAAACCTCCCTGCTCCCCACTCCCTCTGGCCTTCTCGAACACACGGGGCATTTGCACATGCCCCTACACTCCCCAACCCATCTTTTCTTTCAGAGCTCGTTCTTCAGATGTCAGCTTCTTTCAATAACCCTTCCCCCAAACCCAGCTTGGACAGCTTCCTTTATTATTGCTTATTTAGAACCATGTTTCTCTTTTCCAGAGTATGTATTTATGCATTCTTTGTTATGGTTATTCAATTCCAAAAGAGTAGAGACTATTTCTGTTTGTAATCACTGTGGTAATTCTAGCACCTAGCAGAGTGCTGGTACTGAGTAGGCCATCAAGTCAGAGTTTTTGAATGAATAACTGAATGGATGAATGAATGAATGAGTGGCAGACGTTTATCAGGGAAGGAAAGCCCCTCTCCTGTGGCAAGGCGGGACAAGCCTGGGGATCTGGAAACAGCAAGTACTGTGAGTAAGTGAGCTCCGGGTCCCAGCCCAGAGCCAGTATGGCAGAGCTACCCACGGCCCCAGACTACAGAGAGAGAGAGGGAGCACTCTTCTGAGAGCAATTCAGGCCGGCACCAGCAGCCAACTTCATTTAAAGAGGCATAACACTTTAATTATCATGGCACTCCAAAGGGCTAATCCAGCTGAAAACTAATTGCTGGTAAAGGCTGCCTGTGTGAGGTCAGTGAGCGCTCAAGAAAGGTACAGTAGACAATGAGACTTGGAATTAGTATGCCAGCAACATCTGAAGCACATTCATTGTGTTAATAGGAATGCCTAAGTATATTAGACATTTTGGGGCTTATTATTCATATTAGTTATAATATGGAAATCAAATTTTATTTCTAAATTGCAATCAAATGATATTTTCTATTAAACCTTTAATAGCAAGCCAGATTAAGCAATGCTACGGTTACATATTAGTAATCCAATTTGGTTATAACTCACATTTTTTTATTTTGTTATGAATCATCATGGGATGAAATAAAGCAAGATATTTTCTGAAATGAACTGAAAAGACTTTTCTTTGGTGAAACAGAGAAACTGCTTAGGAGTTCAAATTAGTAATACAGTCTCAGTGAAATAAACAAAGACAAGCACTAATAGTGACGCTTCACACTCATGAAAATAATTCACCTTATAGCAGGGGTATCAAACTCATTTTCACTGGGGGCCACATCAGCCTCGTGGGTACCTTCAAAGGGCCGAATGTAATTTTAGGACTCTATACATGTAACTACTCCTCAACTAGGGGCAAGGAGCTCGGTGTTGCTGCC
>PVJI01007892.1:0-74877 GCA_004026765.1 Micronycteris hirsuta | reverse complement strand
AGCCAGGTCTCCCTTCCGCTGGAAGTTTGTCTCCAAGTCAGTCACCCCATAATTTATAATTTTCAAGACAGCGGGTTCCTTCCAGCAGGGTCTGTGGCTGTCCCTCCTGGAAGACAGCGCTCAGGGCTGTGGCCTGGATTATTCCCGTGTGGACTTCAATTCCGTCCCCCGACTCACAGGCACAGGGCAGAGCCTGCCTCTCTCTGTCCACCTCTCTGCCTTGGACCCATTACCCAAGGCTCCCTGTTGAGCTCACAGGGATTTCGGAGCGGATACGCTCCCGGAGTTTAGGAAGGATGAGACACGGCACCAGAGCAACAGAATAGGAAGCAAAGCGAGATGACTGTGGGACACTGCACTTCCGGAGCCCCAGTCGAGAGGGCCAGTCTGTCAGCTGTCAGGATTAGATGTCTCGGCCTCAACGAGTAAGAGGGACGAGCAATGGTCAGGTAAGGAATCGCTTGCAGAGACTGAAGGAGGACATCCTGGAAAGAAGTAACCTCCTAACTAAATGCGTGGGTGGGGGGACCTACCAGGGCTGATTTCTGACAAGCTGGCATGGCTGAGGCGGGGCACCTGGGAGGCAATGGTAGGAGGTGGGGTAGGGAAGGTGAGGTGGACCATCCCAGGCAGGCCATGGTGCCTGACCAAGGAGTGGGAGCTGCACCCAGCAGCGGGGAGCCGGCGAAGGGCCCCTGAACAGAAGAGGGGCGTGAACAGGCTGAGGCAGGATGCTGGCCGAGCAGCGCTCTCCGCTGACATGTGGACTAGGCCTGGGCCTGGGCCATAGGAGGGCGGATCTGGCAGCTCCTTGGGGACCAGGTCTTGGGACCAGCAGTCTCGCCCAGGGAGCCCAATTCGGGGGACACAGCTTTGCAGCCCCCACACACTGAGCAACCTGGGGAAGTCTGTAGCTTGAGTTCCTTCATCTAACAGAGATCCAGGAGAACTTTAAAGTCCTTCTCTGTGAGACTCAGTCTTGCGAGACAAAAATCTAAATAACTGCTGGGACCTGACAGTTCTCTTGTCACTCACTCTGGCCTCGGTGAGATCGTTCTTACTGAAGAGTGGTACCCAGAACTAAGATGTGGCTGAACTGTCTCTGAATCACGACATTCCATCTGGAACAGAGCCTCGGATGGGGCGTGGAACTACAGGTGGCTCTTCTAATGCTGTTTGCAGCCTGTTCCTTTGGCTTGGGGTGTGAATTAATAATGGAGTGACAACCTTCCTCCTTCTGGTCGCCCCAGGCCTCTGGATGCCTGTGATTTATCTTCGTGGTGCCTGGGAGGGGCAGACTGGGAGTGCCTGCATCTGAAGAGTGATGGATTCATGGTTGGTTACCCTCGGACCCAGGTGATCAGGTCCCGTCCTTACTAGGCTGCTTAACCAACACACAGATTCCGGGGCTCTGTCCCAACCAAAGGGCCAGGGGTCTGCATTTTGAGACGGTCCCTGGGTGATTTTCAGGCTGGTGTCAGACCTTCCCTGGGGCGGCCCCTGCCAGGGAACCAGACGCTCCAGCCTGGGCTCCCAGCTCAGAACTCTAAGTGTCCAGTTATGGGCCCTGGGCAGGGTGCCTCGCTCACCTATCTTGGCACCCCCATAGCTCCATACTGCTTGCTCACTAGATTGGGGTAGGGGCGACAGAGGGGACAGTCCTTTCTCTTGAATACCCCAGTTCTGGTCAGAGAGCAGGCGGGTCAGAGCAGAGCTTTTCAGACTAAGAATGCTGCAGTGGAAAAAGCGAGCTCACAGTCTTGAAAGGTCCCCAAGAAATGCCCCCCACGGAGGTGTGGGAAAACTGGGGCTCAGACGCCCCTGGAACGAACTGGGCAGGCCTTTAATAAGGCAGTAAAAACTTTTCAAAAGCTTTAAAACATTCATACCTTTTGATCCTGAAATGCTACTTCTTGGAATTGGGCCTAAAAAAAATAATACAAGATTTGCATAAAAACATGTTTGTTGCCTTTCTTTATAATTGTAATAAAAGTGAAAAGGACTGAACTGCCTCTGTCCGCTGATATAGCCATCTGAGGGGGTTTATTATATGACCACCAAAAATACCTTATTATAAAAAATATTTAATAACATGAAAAAATATAACAGGCTATTAAATTTAATAGATATAAAACTTCACATACATAATCATGAATTTTCTTAGAATGAATATATACACACACATGTGTGTGTGTGTGTGTGTGTGTGTATTTACATATATATATAAAGGCCTGGTAAAAAATACTACAAAACCTCAAAGGATATGGGTGATTTTTGATTTACTATTTTTCTGCTCTTCTAAAGTTTCTATAATAAACATGGATTGCATCTGTATGGGTTTTTTAAAAGCTATTAATTTTTTTAAAGGGACGTCATGAGTGTCAGCCTTTCGACAGGTTTTCTGCCTCTCCTGTATCTGCTCCCACTGGACGGCGGGGGAGGGGGAGCAGATGGGCTCAGGAAGCCACCTGCTGTCTTCTCCAGCCCCTCTCATTACCTGGCTCCTGCAGGAGAACAGAGCAGCTGGGATGTATTCCTTTGCTTCTCAGTGGGAACGGAAGCCCAACAGTATCTGAGGGAAAAATCACCCCCAAATCTGTGCAGATAAACAACCGGCTTGGTGTCTGTCCACCTCAGGGCAGCAGTGATGTCAACTCCCAAGGGAGGCTGACTCACAGGCTGGTGGGGGTGGGGCTGGGTGACTCTCGTATCACTGATGTCAACCCCTGTCACCCGCATAGCAACCAGCACCCCGTCCATTCTCTGAGGGGGCTGCAGGAAGAGGCAGAGGGGCTGGTGGGGGCAAGGGGTGTCCAGGGAACAAGACTGTGGTTCTGGAAACCCTTCCCAGAACAAAGCACAGGAGCTAGAAACTGCCTTGGATTCAAACATCCAAAGTAGCCACTGCTCACTCCCGTCAATCAGCTGAATGGGGCCAAAGTGCTGAAGTAGCTAGACTAAGGGACACTGACCCAGAGAATTTCCCAGCATGCTCACATCATTTCCTGCAATTATTATGGAAACCTGGTGACCCAGTTTTTTCAACCTCTTTCCATTTCAGAGAAATGCAAATGTTTTGACCTTAAAATGTAAGGCTAATGGACCTCAGTAGGAAACGGATTTCTTAAATGCCACAGTAAACACTGGTGCCTCATGGAAAAAGATGGGAATTGTAGCTCCAAAAGCAACTTGGCAGCTACTGCAACTTCCACAGACACTCAGGGCTGCAGAGAGAGGCTCGGATCCCAAATACTTGGTTGTTTTTCATGTTTGTTTGTTTGTTTGTTTACAGGCCTACTTGAACCAATTTCCCTCAATTTCAGAGAAGGTGGTGTTAGTTTTAAACAGGCCACTTTCAATGGTGACACCTCACAGCGCCCTGTGACTCGTGGGAAATTCAAAGTCTTCCTTTCTACTAGGAGAGGGTTTGCTGAGGTGAGGACATTCCCTTAGAATTTTCTTTAGAAATTCCCACAGCTGCCCCATCTGTGTCCCCAGTCCCAGGCTTCTGACTATGCGTTTGGCCCTGGATGATCTTCACCACCTGTCCTTCTACTTCAGCCCATACCAAGATGGACATCACTTGCAGGACGGTTCTCCCCAGCACGGGGCAGCGTGGGTGGGGAAGAGGCTTCAGCCACATACTCTCTAGCTGCATGGCCTCAATGTATTTAGCTTCACACGGCCCATTTCTTCTGGAAAAAGCAAAACAGGCATACCCTGCCAGAGCACTGTAAAAACTAGAGATCATGCGTAAAGTGCCTGGCACACAGCAGGTGCTCAGTAAGTAAATGGTAGTTCTAAGGACACAGTGAGGGGGACAACGGAAACCTGCTGATGCCCCTCTCCAGAGGGGCCCACGGCACTCTGGCAACGGGAATATTTCATCAAACTAAAGAGCACGTCCTGAGGACAAGTGTCAGAACTGGCAAGGACATTAAAGGACACCTAGTCGATGCCCTATTTTATACTTAAAGAAACCAAAGCCCG
This sequence comes from Micronycteris hirsuta, assembly GCA_004026765.1. NCBI lineage: Eukaryota > Metazoa > Chordata > Mammalia > Chiroptera > Phyllostomidae > Micronycteris > Micronycteris hirsuta. The sequence continues at coordinate 70,887 of PVJI01007892.1, read as the reverse complement.
GAAGGGACAAAAGGAAGTCCCAAGACCAAAAGTCACAGTTACTTCCCCCCGCCCACTCAAGTACCCGTGAGAGCCACGCACTGGGTGGCCCAGGGCCACGGTCACGCAGGCGGCCTACCGTGTGGGCTGTCGGGGTGCGCACCCACCTTTGTGAGGCACATACCTCTTCCATGGGCAGGTATGTGTGTTTTATTTTATTTTATTTTTTAACTATATTTTATTGATTATGCTGTTACAGTTGTCCCACTCTTCTCCCCCTTCTTGCCCCCCAGGTATGTGTGTTTTCTTTAATACACAGCTTCTCCAAAACAGACAAGAGGTCAGTGAATTATAAATACTCACTGGACCACCTAGCGCCTTACAAACTCAGCAGTCTCTCTCCTCCACCCCCACCCCCAACTCCAGCCTCTGCTGCCCCCTCTGCTGTTAGTGCTCCACATGGGGGCGGAGGGGGTTAGGGTGGTTCATGGGCATGGCACAGGGACAGGGAGTGCCCACATGTCGGCAGGGGGCAGGGGGCAGGAACTGCCCTCGGTCAAATCAAAAGGATTATGATAACATCATAATCATAATGTTATGCCTGCTACGGGACTGGTGCGATAAGTAATGGTCTACACACCAATCAAAACCGGTTTTCCAAGAATTCTCAACAAAGGGAAAATTCGGAAGGCATGACATTAACAGGAAAAACAGGACACAGAACTTCCTCTCCAGCTCCCTACCTCCAGCATTTTAACAGATAACTACATATGGATGGGCCTAGAGCGTGGTGAGGAAATGCCTGTTGATAGTGGTGATCACTGGGCTGAGGGCTACGGGGCTTTTTAAAAAATATTGCCTGAATTTTCCCAGGATGAACACATGTTATTTTTTTCTCCCTGCGTGTAACATTAAGTTTATCCATTTGTTTTTTTAGAACACGTATAACTTTTATTTTTAAAAAGCCAGCAAGTTGCGGGTTAAGGGACAGCAGGAAGGTAGCACCCTCTCAAATTTTCTTCCCATGCTCCAGAAGACTATTTTGTGGCAAAGACGAACAACCCATTCTCCCAGGCAATGAATAGGCGGGACAGAACTGATCTCTTTCCTCAGCATTTCACAAGGCGCCCCCACCACCTCCAGGCCGTGAGGCCAACACTGATTACAAGGCTTGAAATCCCTATCAGACCAGCCATCGAGGTGAGAAGAGCCTCCAGGCCCCGGCCAGTGGCAGCCTTGGAGGCCTAACATTCCTCCCCCAGCCCCGCCCCCAACTGCTGGAGTCGGGAACAGGTGGGAATGCTTGCAAACACTGGTTGTCTTGCCAGTCCCCAACTACACAGTGTCCTCAAGTCAAAGCAACAGCTGAACACCAGCCAAGGATGTCGTCAGTAGAAACATGTGTGTGACCTACACATGTTGCTTTGGTTTCTTAAAAAAAAGGAAAGAAGTGTATATATATACACACACATATACATGCATGTGTGCGTGTATACATTTAATGTTTAATTTACTTTTGCTTTATCAGGTAGTCAGACACCACATAGACATTCACTGGCAGCAGTGCAGAGACACGGGTGGGGGTGAATGTGGGAAACCTCTTGCCCCAAAACTCCAAATATTAAGAAGACATAGCCAGCTGGGAGCAAATCCTGGTGCTCAGTCACCGAAGTCATATAACAGGAAAAGTTGCTCAACTCCCTGAAACTCAGTTTCCCCTTCTGTAGGAGGGTAAAAATCATAGCTACTGTAGTGTGATCGAAGTTCTGAAGATCACTGTGATAACTACTGTACAAAACGGCTTTTTATTGTATAACAAACCCCTAAAGTAAGGTATGCTCCGTCATCATCATCATCAATGACTTAGAAGCCCAGGTCGATGGCATGTTTGTGCAATGGCACTGAGAAGAGCTGAGGGCATGGTGGCAGCCATCACAACCCGCGCCAGCCTCCAGGCACATCTAAGTGGCAGCGTCTGCCCAGTCTCTAACTTGTCCTCCACTTTCTCAAACAGATGGGCACAGGGCATTCGTCTCTGTCTGACACTTGCACCAACTAAGACTATACTCCTGGTGCCCAGTGACTTCGACATCAAACGATATAGAATTTTCCCTGAAACCACCTCCATCCCACTCTGCAGCAACATTCCTCCAAGCCCCCTACTTCCAGCCCCTGCCCTAAATGCACGCAATGCATGAGCCTGGAAAGCCTGCCTGCCTGACGCATGGCTGAGGCTGCAGCTCTGCACTGGAGTCGGGTTCCCTAACCCCTTCACCAGCTGGGCTCTGCAAACACAGCTACTGACAGGTCTGCCCACTGCCACACAACCACATTCACACAGAGGGGAACCTGAGGCTCACACACCTGCAGCAGCTTATCCAAAGCCTTTCATTTCTGCCAAAGGTCTTGGCTGAAGGCCTTGGAAGCTCAGGTGTCTACAGAATGAACTATGCAGACATCAGGGGCATCCATACCGGAAGCCAGGGTCTGTCCTGATCAAGTTACGCTCAGCACAAGCTTGGCAGCCCAGGATGTCAATTTTGAGTTAAGTTGGCTCTGCAATTTTTCTGGTGTGATGCCTCTCAGGTTCTCCACCTGTAAATGGGGATGCAGTTGGTCCACCAAGCAACAATTCATACCTTGAAAGGGAATACATGTTAAGTCAACAGACAGGTGCATCTCACCCAACTGCCAAGGTCCAAGGACTGAACAGCAGAACTAGAGCAGTCCTGGCTCTGCTATATCCTACCTGGGGGACCTTGCACAAAGTCACTTTAGCCCTTTGGGCTGAGTTTCTCCACTGATAAAATTTGGGCTGGGAACTAGCTACTATTTAGGTTCCTTCAAAAGCTTGATTCTGGGAGTCTCCCCCCAGTTGTAAATGCCTGATAAAACAGTCAAACGCCGCTGGTCACGAAGTCGCCCCGCTCCAGCTCCTGACTTGCGGTTTAGTTCCTCATACACGCGGGAGGACCTCCGTCTCCCCTCCCGTCTCCCCTCCTGCCCTAGCAAAGCAGTGCCCAGGGCCGGTGCACAGGAAGTCAGGGAGGTCCCAATCAGGAGGAAAGAACAAACGTCACGGTCCACACTCCTTCGAGTCTCACGTGCACTGCTCCTTTGAATGCCCTGGCCCTTTAATAGCTCGCATCGCGTCCACCCCAGCGGGGAGTCGGAGGCGGGGATGACCCGGCCCGGCAGAAGGCACAAGGCCTGGGGGCCACTCTCCGAACTCCTTCCGCGCGACCCAGTTCCAGGCCGGCTCCGTTGTGCCCGTCTCGGCACCTCCCCTCTCCCGCCCCCGCGCCAGCCGCAGAGGCCGGGTCCGCGGCGCGCGCAGGGACCGCGGCGCGCGCAGAGTCTGCAGCCCCGGAATTAGTGAAGGGACCGCGAGAGGCCCCGGCAAGGGGCGCGCGAAGGGCAGGGCCTGGCCCGCGGGTCGCGGATCCACCCGAGGCCTCTGTGCTACGAGCTACCGAACCCTGCCCGCCCGCTCTGGGCCCTGGCTGCCCGCCGGCTCACCTGCTCCTCCGCGACTCTCGGTGGGTGTTTACGCGGCTGGCCCAGCGCCCGGCCAGACCCGGTGGCAGCGCAGACCCCGCCCCGGCCCCGCCCCGGCCCAGGCCCCGCCCAGACCCTGTCCATGCCCCGCCCCGAGGCCAACCCCGCCCCTGCCCCGCCCTCCGCAGGCCCCGCCCCGTCAGCTGGACAGTGTTCCCGCGCCTGAGCCCCTCCTGGCCTAGAGCCGGTACGTGCAGGGGCCTGGCCTGTCCGCTGCACGCGGTGCCGGTCAAGTTAAACCTGACACGGGAGTGTGCACTGACCTTACAAGGAGGGGCGGCCGGGCTTATGGTCTAACGGCCTGGTGGCGCCATGGGACGGTAGTGAGTTTTAGGTGCTCGGGTCCTACCTTTCTTGGATTCCAGAACCGGAGGGATAGGGAATGGACCTTTATTTATTGGGGCTTCATTATATGTGATTTACATTTTATTTGTCTTATTTCAGTTGTGGGAACAGCTCTGTAAGGGCGGGCATTAGGGATCCCTTTTTTACACACGGGGAAATGGAAGTCCACAAAGACGAAGCTGTTTCCCAAGTGAGCGCGGGTCATGAGTGGCAGGACTAAGTGTAGAACTCGAGTGCGACCTGAGGCAGCAGCCCTCTCCGTGTCGGGGCACGCACTGGGCTGTGGCCAAGGGATCTTTGATGAATTCATTCCCCTTCGTGGTTCTCCTTTGAGGTCAGCACTCTCAGCTGCTTTTCACATGCTGGTTTGTGACGGGTGAGTAAGCGCCTTCCTGACCCTGACCTCAGCTTGGGAAGGGATGGCCTCTGCTTCAGGTTTCGGTGTCTGGGGGCTGGTGTTTTCTTTGAACACACTGTAGAAACCAAACGCTGCCCGCTAGACAGTGTGGGGTAGTGGGAACCACATGAGCTTAAGAACCTGGGTTTGAAATGCATTTCTTCCACTTACTTGCCGCATGACCCAAGCCAACGACTTAACCTGGCTGGGCCTCTGTTTCCTGATATGTGAAGAGGTTTGTGGAAAGGATTCAAACAGAAATAAGGGTAAAAGTGACAGGAGCTCGGGTGACACTCAACAAATGTTCGTTGTCTTCCTTCTTCAACCTCCTCTGTTTGCAGTTTTGATTTGCTTGACATTGAAATGACAGACTGAGTGACTGTTCCCAAACATTCTGCACCTCTCGCTTCTGTTGGGCCACACGCTTCTGTCCCACTGAGTACAGGACTGGCCCTATGACTTTGACCGATGTCGACAGAGACTCTGCATGGCAGGTCCGGACAGCTCTGAGACCCTGGGCAGGCTTCCTCCAGTCTTCTCCTTCTGCCAGGAGATCAGCTGTGCTGCAGCCAGAGGCTGTTCCACAGCTCACATGAGGAGGATGTGTCACATGAGCAACAAAGAAACCTTCCTTTTTTAAGCCACTGAGACCCAGAGTCACTTGTAACTGTAGCCTGCCTAGCCCAGCTTGATCTGATGGATACGTTTGCCATTCAGCATCTTACAATATCATGCAATATTTTTTTAGACTTCTCTAAAAAGGTTTATTTACTGTGTTTATGTTTTTAGTGGTGGGTACTTTATTAAACACTGTGTTTTTTCTTGTAAGACTTGTATGCCATGTAGAAAATATGGAAAAGTAGATAGAGGAAAAGAAAAATCACCCACTGACACTTTCATTCTTGTCTGATGTCTTTTTCTGGTATTTCTTTTGATGATTTTCTTAGATGAGAATCTGGTAGAAATTTTTGAAATTAGAAACCCCCAAACATGTCCATACCTTATTCCCTAGAACCTGGGACTATGTTACTTTAAATGTCAGAAGGGGCTTGGAATGGATCTTTTACCTGTGCATGGCTTTGTGACATCATGTATTAATCATTTAGAAAAACATTGGTTCGTTGACTTACCTAGATCACCCAAAGGTTGACACATTTCATTGTAATATAAAGAACACAGCAGCATTGGTTAATCGCCACCAATCTCACCTGAAAAATCTTTAACTTTTGGGAAGCTTTTAAACTCTCCATGGCAGATACAAATATTCTAGTATTCTCCTTTTTACTTGAAAGCTCAAATTTTAGCAAGAAATACCATTGGTCGCTTCCCTTGAAGTGACAGACTCACTTTCTTTATTTTCGAGGAAATGTCTGCCAAATACGTCTGAATAACTCGAGATTGTCTGTCTTCATTTCAAGTAAAACCAGTGTTCTATGGAGAAATCAGCTAGAACAGTGTGCACCCAAGTGTGATCACGTAAGTACTTTTCCTGGAGACAACCAAGGTGCTTAAGTTTGTAGCAAAAATGTGTGATACCTCCTTCCCTTGTCATTACCCAGAAGATTAAACGGAGTGCACACACAAGCAAGAGCAGACATTAAATGAAGTTGATCATTTCCACTGCTTTATTAAGTACATTCTCAGTTGAAACTGGCGTTTTGATTCATGGCAGTGAAGAATGCAGTGGCTCTGTTTGGTGATAACAAAGTCTTCATATTGCTATAAAAACTATGTGCTACACCCCCCCAGGGGGCTGCAGGTCACACTTGGAGAACAATCTGATGGGAGCCATTTGCCTTAGGGTACCTCCCCCTTCCTTCCATAGTTCTCCGACAGGTATGCATGAGCTTAGCATGTTGGTGGTTGTTTCTTTAAACCATTCCAAGGATGTCCATGTCACCTTGTCCTGTTTCCAACAAGATTTATGAAACTCGCAACACGTACTGTGTAGACAATGAAGCACATGTGTCTTGGCTTCCTCTTTCTATGTTCTTTGGTTCTGTCTACCACTCTAGACATGCTGGTTTATGGAGGAAAGCAGTAGCTGTCAAACAGTGATCCCCACTGAATGAGGAATTACATAGTGGACCAGGGAGAGGGAAGGTATAAGCATGTGAAAGTATTTAAATAAGGAGGCTATTAGACTGAATTGGCTCTAATACAAGCAAACCAGAACCTAAGCCAGAGTCAAGGCCTTTGAACCTGAGAAAATGAAACTTAAGAGCAACCAGGCAGAGACAGCCAACTGGATTTTGCCAGATAAGTGAACTGCTTAAACTGTGGCTGGTCAGATAATTTCCTTGCTTTGCTCCTCCATGTTTTCTATAAAACCCTGTCCCTAGCTCCTATCAGGGGAGCTCTCTAACCTTCCGTTTGGTGCTACCTAATTCGAAGCAATATGTGCTCAAATAAACTCTTGGGGGAAAAAAGTTAACATGCCTCAGTTTACCTTTTGACACGCATATGTCCGGGCAATAGTTAGTTTCACTGCACTATGTTTTCCTCCACAACTACATCAAAAGGTGATATTGGATTATGATATGCTAATCAACACTTACTTTCGCTGGCCTTACAAGGTTTGTTTCTATGGTGAAAGTATTACATGTTCATTAAAGAAAACTTTTAAATTCTAAGTAGGGAAAAGGAGAAGACAGTAACTAATAGCCCTACCTCCCAAAGATGACAAATCATAACATTTTGGTGCATTTCTATCCAATTATTTCTTAAAATACACTATGTGAACCATTTGGCAGCCTACTTCTCCCCCGACCCTCAGCACTGCATTGTATTCGTGTACTATTATATAGTCGTTATAAACATTATTTGAAACAGTAGGATAATATTCCAGTGGATGGATAGATCACACTATATTTCACCATTCAATTACTATTGTACTTTTTAGATTTTTAGGGCATAGGTTTCTCTTTCTGTATTTAGAAGTATGTTGTTAAACTAAATGCACAGAAATGAAATTATTGGGTGCTTTTGAGGCATATGATCCAGTTCCTTTTTAAAAACCTTGCATTCCTGTTTCCTCCCCCACAGCAAGGCGTGAGGATGTCTCTCCCTGCTACCCTGGCCACGCTTCGCTACTACCAATTTTATAAAACTGCCCATTTGAAAGATTTTTTGAAAACCCAACTCTGCATTGTTATAATGTACATCAGTTACTAAGGAGTATGATTCTTTTTCAATGTTTGCTTACCACTTATATTTTCTTTGCGACCTGCCTGTTGCGTCCTTAGCCTGTCTTTCCGTTTCTTGATGCTTTTCTCAATACTGTATATGAACTGCTTGTAACGGAGATAGTGGCCCCGTTTCAATATTAATACTTGCTGCCAATATTTGTAGAGCGAACAAGAAGCATCAGGTGTAACTATGTTTCTATGGAGCAGAGATCTTGCCTGGATCGAAGTTTGTGAATGTGAGTGATCAAGAGGCACGGGCAAGGCAGGGGAGGTCTGGGCCCCCCAGAGTGGCTCCCAGGTGCGACCTCCGTGCCCTGACGGACACCCTCCGGCTGAGAGTACAGGTTCCCCCACTTCCCGTTAGGCCTCCCCATGAACTGCTTTCACAAAAGACCCTCAGCAGTAGTACCTGCTTTCACTGCCCAAAAGAAATCCCAGGAGGATTTTCTCTTTAATGAAAAAAAGTCAGTTACTCTACTAATGTAGGTCTTTCATAAAAGTGGGCAGGAAACATGAACTTTAGGAAAGCGAGAGACACCGTAACAGATGAGGTCTCCAGTGAGGGGGCACCTCACCCGGTGAGGCTGGGAAAGCATTTGGGTTGTGGAAAATCTCCATTGTCTACCGCAGGCCGTTGTCCAAATAATGTGACCATTTCCAGTTGTAAATCTATGGAGTCTGGGTTTGTTTACTGTAAGCAGTTCTAAACCAGAGACCTCAGGCTGAAAGAATGTCATCAATGAACACTCCTCCTAGCAAACACCCAGTCCTCGGTGTATTTACGAAGAGATTAGACCAGGTCCCTGGCCTTCTTTTCTTTCCCTGGGAATGTCCCCTTAGAGATCGGAAAACTGACCACTGGGTTACACTGACCAGCTGTTTCACTTCTTTCTTCCGCATTTTCCAAGGCAGCTGTTTGCATTTTAGTTTTCTTTTCCTTCCCTCCTTCCTTCTTTCCTTCCTTCCTCCCTCCCTCCCTTCCATCCTTCGCCTTCCCAGTGAGTGTGAGGTGGGCGCTCTTTCAGTTTGTAAGCTTCTATGAAAACTCTGCTGTCTTGTACTCACAGTCTGATTTCTTTCAAACCCTGACTAGGCGCTTTACTGTTCATCTGTATGTTTTCTTTCTCAAAATGTGCTTTCTGTCTGTACTTTAAGTGTAACTGTGTTGGCATCTTCAGATGGGAGCACAACGTAGCCAGCAGAGACATCTGTCCCCACAGAGAGTGATTCAGCCAAATTTCCTGGTTTGGGAGGGTGCCTTCCTCTTTTACCGCTCCTGGACTTCTGTCCCAAAGCTCTAGCCTCCACTCCCCAACCCCCCGCCCCAGAGAGTAGCCTTTCCAGACAGATCTCTCAGTTTGGCAGTCTGACGTGTTGGATATATGTACAGGTTATATTATGTTACTGTGTGGGTTCAGTGGCAGTAGTCTGAATCTCCCTGAGACACAATGAAAAGATTCTAAAATCTGGTGATAATGGAAGTACTCATCATACACTATAGTAATGCACTCTAAAATCACATGGAAGTTAGTAAAAGCAGGCAGCACAATTTTTCCTCTTTCCACCCACAGTGGTCAAGGATCTGAAGGAGGTGGGTCCTCCAGGGCCTCCCTCAAGGCTTTGGGTCCTGCCTCCCTGCGGGCTCAGCACCAGCCTGAGCAGCCCGGCCCTCGGCGAGGTCTGCAAAGCCGCTTTTCTCCACTAGAGGGCGGAAGGCCCCTGTGTTCAGATCACTCTTGGAAAGTCCAGGAGGCTTCTGGCTCTTTTCTGGTTGGACAGGTCTCTGGGCTCCCGCTCACTCTCTCTCTCTCTCTCCCCACCCCCCCCTTCCTCCCTCCTTCCATCTCTCTCTTTCTCTCTCTCTCTCTGACTTGAGTATTCAGGCCCAGAGACCCCTCAGAGTTAGGGACCTTGGCCATGACCCCCTCGTGGTGTGTATGGAAGGGGGGAGCAGGGGCCTAATACCTGTGGCCTCCCCACATTTTGAGTTCTCAGAACTGAAGCAAAACTTTAAAATAAAAGAAAAATTGCAAAGTCCAAAGGAAAAAAATCCCTTCCTCTATGGTACTTCCTAAAAAGTGGGAGAGTGTGTGGGAGGCACAGGAAGCCGTCCTTTCTGCTGCCCCCCAATTCTGTGGCCTCCTAGTAGCATTTGGACCATGTAAGTTGAAGAGTCACCAGTTAGAAGAGCAGGCACCCCACCCCGAGGTTCCAGGGTGTGGCCCAAGAATCTGCCTGTATGGCTAAACCTCGTTTGATATTGAGGCAGATCGCTGATCCTCCAACCAGCGTCTGAGGAAGTTTTCACTGCACTTAGTTCCTCTGGTTCCACTCTCTCAGTCTCAGAGTTCTCATGCAACTTTCATGTTCCATGCGGGGAAAGATCCATACATTTAGTCCATAACACTGTAGATTAAAGATCCATAAAATCATGCAGGAATTCCATAAATTGTATTATTTCAGTTAGAGACCAATGCTTTTATATGACCCTCGGTGTCCCCTGAGCAGGCATGGCCTTGGGTTCCGTAATGTGGTGTCTCCCAGCAGCACCTCCCCTGCCCCCCCAATCCGAGCCCCTGCTTCCCTGCAGGACCCTCAGCCTCCTGCCGTTGAAGCTTTGTGGCCGCCCCTGGCCTGAAACTGCTCTCACGGATGTCTCCGCAGAAATTTTGCCTCCTGGGATAGAAGTCCTCCAGTGAGAGTCTGGGTGGGCCTCTGCCTCCCGCACACCGCACACCGGGGCTTCTCTCAGCTCCAGCTCCACACTCAGCAAACACACACACACACACACACACACACACACACACACAGGCGCAGTGCAGCTCTGATGAGTGCTGCTCTTCTCCACGCATGGCCCAGAGGCGAGAGGGTAGCGAATTTGTAGGCTTTGGATGGAGCCTCCTGCTCTGAGGGTAGTTGGTCAAAGTTAATGTCAACAAATTTAAGAATCAGCCATTACCCTCCTGTGTCTGGGAGAGCCAGGGTGAGGACATGCTGTGCAAAAGCCCACTGTGAGAAGTCGCTGCACAAGTGACAAGTCGTTGGGAGGGGGACTCCCGGCCCCTCTCCGTCTGACACAAATGGCACCTTTGAGACACACAGCAGCACAAATTGCTGCATCTCCAGGACACATGAGAATGAACACACACACACACACACACACACACATGACTCAGTTCCCCCATTCCTGCTACTTCCGGGCTCCCAGCTTCCAGCACTTTCTTGCTTGATTCTCACACTAATTCCTGAGCCTCTGGCTATCTGCCTTTAGTCTGGAATTGAGATTGCAGAGGAAATCTGTCACCAGTTTGTAATTACTGGGTACTGAGCCCCCACATGACTCCAATATCAGAGGCAGCCGCTTCTGGGCTTGTCTTCTGAGAGGCCATCCCACACGCACCCGATGGAGCATTAATTCACAGGCACAAATGACAGCCATCAAAGACAGCTGCTTGGCAGCACAGAGAAGTCCAGAGTTTCAGGGAAGGGGGCTGATGAGTTGGCCTGGCCCTGAAGAGGGTGGGGCACCGTTGTCCGGGTTCCAGACCTTGCACGCTGGGAAACTATCTTATCCAGGCCTCTGTTGCTGGGACTCAAGGAGGCTGACGTCTGAAACTATCACTTACAATGAGAAATAGATCAGATTCTTCTGTATCAGCCCAATCAACTCAACAGGCAGGGGCAGGGAATGGGGCGCCTTTCCCTGCTGGCCATGGCTCAGAGCACATGTCGTGGGAAGTATGAGTCTAGTGTGAGTGACGGGGGTCCTGCCTGCACTCAGTAAGAGTGGATACTCAGGTGGAGCGCCCTCCACAGCTCTACCAGTTGCTATTGTTCTGTTTGGTCAGCGATTCTGCCTTATCGCTTAAATATTGTGAACATCACTCTTAACAATGGGTGCACATATACCTCCTAGAAGAGTCAGAATTTTGACTAGCTGACAGGGCTGTCTCTCCGCTGAACTGACTCTTAGCTCCTCAATAGACTGCAAGAGGTTCTACTCATTGGTTAATTATCAGCAACTAGCGCATAGTAGGAGCTCAATGGCACGTAATAGGTGCTCATGATGTTGAGTTCAGTCAACCAGTGGGGCCTGGGTGGGCTCTGCCACATCTGGCCCTGTGCTTCCCCTTTCTGGGCCTCATGGCTGACCACTCGCCCAACTGTGGCATTCCTTCTTTGCATGAGCCAGGCTGTCCTGGGATGCACACTGTCTTTCAGGCCACCTTGCTGATTCAACAACCAGTCTTTTATCAGGCAAGGAATGCAGGCAATGTCTGCTTTTCCAGCCAGGCAGAATTGTTCAGTAAGATTAGGAGGCCAAGTGCACATGAGTTCCCAATTACAGCTGCAGAGCCTCACGGCAACCACAGGCAGCTGGTCCTCTTTAAGCCTCGAGTGGCCACGGGGAGGGGCCATGGTCCAGATAACGGGCGAGACAAGTTCCAACTGGTTTTCAGGTGGGCTGCAGAAGGGCCAGGGAGAAGCAAGGGATGATTGCCCTCATTTCCTCAAACACAGGTAAGGAAGCTGCTAGAAGCCCCTTTTAGAGTCAGTTTCCCCCAGGGGCAGCCTGTCCCCACTTCCAGTTTGGGGAGAAGCCCCTGAAGGGTTCCTGACCGTTCTGGGGCCGAGAGCTCTCCCGCATGAGGCAGCCAGCAGGGGAGGGGCCGCTGAGCCTTGACACACGTCCGGCTTTCCCGGAGCTCATGCTCAGCCTGGAACACTGTCAAGGACGTAACAGATGTGCCTTCTTCCTTGGGTCAGTGTCAGATGATGTCACCCTTTCCCTCTGGACTCTCTCAGGATCCGTCCTTGCTGTTTCTGAATCACTAGATAGTTTCTAAAGCAGCGTGGACACCCGCAGAGGTGTTGTGTGAGCGTCTCTGTGAGTCAGATTTGATACTGTGCCTTCACTACTAAGGCTGCTCCGGAAACCCTGAACCAAGGATGTTGACCGGAATATTAAATGTTCTACAGAAGCTCTTGAGGATTAAGAAGCGTAAAGGAAGGGCAATGAATTGTTCACGGGCATTCAGAAAGGCATAGGAATTTTAGCTGCCATGACATCAAATCCATGTCTCCCAATGATTCCCCCGCCTCTGGGGACAGCTGTCTGTGTTTGCTTGGGTTTTATAAGGGAGAAATGTCATAGAGTGGCGTTCAATAGAGCTTCGTTTGAGGAATATTCATCCCAGGAAGCTTTTTTCCTCCCAAAAGACTGAGGAGATGTTTTCTGATGGCCATTGCCTGAAATCTACTCTTAGACATTTTTATTTCTTTGGCTTAAGGGTAACACATTTTAAACCCTAGTCCTTACAATGATAAAACTAAGACCTTGCCAACAATCAATAATTTAATAACCATCAATATAAATATTTGATCAGACCCTTCCCAACGTTCCCTTCAGCAGAACAGTTTCCTAAGAAACGAATTGTAACAGTTATGATTAATTGGGGGAAGCGAGAGTATGTGAGGATATTAATCGAGCTATTTCCACATAGGGAAAAGCTTTTGGGTAAACAGGGAGTCCTTTCTAGAGGAAAGCTGGAAAGCTATCTTGGGCACTTTGTCCCTTTCTTCACGGCATGTGTACTTTATTCTTTACACTAGGAAGTTCAGCCCGAGGAAGGCTTTGTTCTGGGCCTGACCTTACTAGTTAAAAGTTCAAGTAGAATTCTGATCATAACTCAGATTACTACCCGGTGCAATACAGAAACCAGTGGTCCATGTTAATTGCCCTTTGCTGATATGGCTGCAATAAATTAAAATCATTGCGGATGTGGGTACACCGAGCTTTATCTGAACAATAACTTCTATGTAGCGCTTGTTTTCCCAAGTGAACGTTCATTTCAAGCAGAATCTTTAAAGATCACCAGCTCCAGTTCCAAGCAACCACTTGGTGTATCTAGTGAACACGGACAACAGTGAGGGCTCCCCGTGTGATGTCCCTTTGTCCCCACAGCCACCCAACCCACCCAGGGGGCATGCTCTCTGTCCCATCGCATTCCTGAAGCAAGTGTCTTGCCGTACTCATGGGCATTCTTGGCCAGTCTCTGCACCCCTGCAGAAAGTCTAAATATCATTCCCTCTCCTGCTTTCCCCAAACCATCTCTTTCCTCAAAGCCGCATCTCAGAGCTTTGGCAGTCCCCGGTGCGGGCCTCGTGTGTCCAGATGGGGCGCATTTGGCAGACAGGACTCACTTAACACACCCATCTACCCAGGTCACCCCGGATCCTCCAATACAACCCTTCTTGACACTCAGAACCCAAATGAGCAAAAAATTTGCTTGGATCAGCTGCTCTGCGGGATCCTGACTCCTGGCGTCACTACAGCCCTGGAGCGATCTGTAATTCTCCCCGACGCTGGCACCAGTTTAATTCCAAGACGGTCTGACACAGAGTGACCCACACATTCTGTTGTTTCTGCTTCGAGGTGACCCCAGCCCTTCCTGCACCCCAGGAAGCAGGATATGCTCTCGCTCTTCAATAATCTATAAAATACCCAGAATCACCTACTCGGCATTCTGCAAGCGATAGCGAATGTTCTCAAGTACGATTGCAGCAGGGAGAACGCGGTGTGTGTCCTGCTTTGGAACTAACAAAACATCCCCTTTAGCCCTTTGCTTCCTTTCCCACCCCGAAGGAATTTGCTATTGTTTGTAAATACAGTATGCCCCCAATACCAGCTTTATTTAATCACTTTCAAACTTTGCCTTTCTGGTCGTCCTAACTAGGCTGGCTTTGATTTTTTTGAACCAACTCGACTGAGGTATAATTTGCATGTGTTAAAATGTATTGTTTTAAGTGTGGAATTCAATGAGTTTTGACAAAGGTAGGCACCTATTTAACTACTGACATGCTCAAAATACAGAATAATATCCGTCACCCCAAAAGGTTTTCTACTCTGAACCCCCCTCCGCACCCCCAGCTCCAGGCAACGACCGACCTGCTTTCTGTCTGTCGCTATAGCTTAGTTTCGAAGGGCTTTGCTTTTAATGAGAATGTACTGTACTCAATAGAGTTCTGGGTGTTTCTGCTTGAAACCTTGCAAAAGGCCCACATGAGACAATTTTAACAAAAATGCAATCTGTGTGTTATCTGAGCCGCACGCATTTTACCCCTTTGTTGACTTCATTTCTTATGTCAGTGTGGTAAATTGCTTTCCAAATTTGAGCCAACAATTCCTCCCCTCCCTGTGACCACATGCCACTCCTCCCAACAAGGAGCGGGGGTCTCTCGCCCCTCCCCTTGAAATGAGACTGTCTTCACGACTTCATTTGACCAAAAGAATGTGGAGGTAGAGACGCCCTGGCAGTCCCGGGGCCACAGCTGCCCAGCAGCAGCCAAGCAACCCACAGAACCACGAAAAATAATGAGTCTTTATTGTTTAAGCTAAGTTTGGGGGTGGTTTCTTATACAGCGGAGATGTCCTCATAAAAACACGAAGCAACATCAGCAAAGGGAAAAGGACACCCCGGCTTCACAATATTACAAAGCCCCGTGGGCGCCTTTGTGAATTCCCAGGTGCCGTTCATCAGACTTGCTCCAACCAAAGGAACCAGAACCCAGGGTGCAGGCACAGACCGACAGAGGCCCCCTCAGGGGCTCTCAGGAATTCAATGTGGGGGTTAGATCAGGAAGAAAAGGGATCGCAGGCCCTCTTTGTTCCCTTTCTCCCGTGGCTTTCAAAGGGAGAGTCTCCCAGAGTGAGAGGAGCCAGGGCTGAAGAATGCGAATCTCTATGGAGACCTAGGACACTTCATGAGGGTAAGAGCTTCTCAGAGCCAAGTCTCCGTAGGAAGACCCAGATAAGAAACAATGCAGGAATTCTCAGCATCCAGTCCTGGCTTGGTAGGTAGCACGCAATCGTCACTCTCGAACGTGTCTGTTAAATCGGCGTATGCTGAGTTACCTGGGTTATAGCCCTATACTCCACAAGCCCATTAGAATCGGGGAATCTAAGACGAGTACTAAGGCAGAGACAACCCACTTGGACAGTTCCTGGGGCACCGTGTACACGTTCCAGACCAGAGAGAGCCAGAGGAAGTTGAATCTGGAGACGAATTATTTAGCCTGTTGTAGACTTGGCCTTCACCTACCATTGAACCATAGAGTGGGGTGAGCCGGGGACATCCACGTAAGCTGATCATTTGCCCTTTCTTCTCCGGGAGACCCAATCATCTTCACCCAAATCTCTGGGTCATGGAAAAAAAGATCTTGTCTAGCAGCAACTCATTTGAATTGGGGAGGACGCCTAATGGGTTGTATGCAAATCATTGCTCTAAATGTTTGAATAACCAGGTGGCAAAAACAAGGGGCCCAGTGCTTCTTGATAAATACAGGCAGCGAGCGGCCAGCAGAGGCTGTTTTGAATTGGATGCGGTGAGCAACAGTATCAAAACCACTTCACCTGAAGTCCTTGCTAGTTGGTGAGCCTCTGAGAAAGACAGGGGACAAAAGGAATTTCCTGTATTTGGGCCAGAGGGATGCCTCCCCTGCCAGCTTACTTTTTCAGTTCTGCAATAGTCCCAGCACACGTTTGGGGTCTTTGTGCTCGCAGGGCGTGCACTGAGGTGGGTTTCCATAGCACACCACTCAGAAAGCCGAGGAGGAGGATGTGGCTGCCCCCGGAGTCTGCCTGCGGTAGACGCCACGGGTGAGTGGCAAAGACAAGGAAAGCCACGACACAGGCCAGCAGTAAATGTGGGAGCAGAACGAGGAGGCATCCAAAAGTCAGAGTTTTCACTTGCCGAATTGGTTCGGGTCTTCTTGAATAAATCAGAAGGACCGACCCTCTGCTTACACAAGGTCTCAGCGGGTGCGTTTTGAATATCACACAAATGGAAGGCCGAGAGACTGCTGGTACCGGCACCGTCTGCACCTGGAAGACGGCCACACCCGCTGGCATCTGACTGAGTAGGAAAAAGGCCCCAGGGTGTCCTGCGCCGAGGACACCAGGTGACTGCACAGAGTCCGTGCCAGCCAGGAGATACCAGCAGGTGCAGGGCCAAGAGGAAGTGCGCAAGCTTGGACGGCTTTCCTGCCTGGACGGAGCGTCCGGCTGAGTCACTCTTCCCTGTGCCTGGGGGACTGGTGACAAATATTCTGCTGTCTTGCCAGCCTTTCTTTTCCTTTTCCTTGATGCTCTCGCCTTCTCTAGGACAGCAAACCAACAGTGACGAGAATCCAGAACGCTCACTTTAATAGTCTTTCCCTTAGATACCTGATGATCTAAGAAAGAGAGGCACATGGCAAACGAACACCCCTAAAAACAAGAACCGGCTACTCAGCAAAACCAAGCTACCATCAAGGATTTTTAAACGAAGGGGTAGGATATATATAATCCAGGGTCAAGGGCAAGTACAGAGCACACCCTACTCTTAGTAGCTTAATAGGCTGAAAAATGATATTCTTAATGCGATAACCTCAGAACACAGATCCTCAAACATATTAAAAATATTTTATTATTAATATCTAATTTGTTTGCTATTCCACATCCTTTTTGGAATGAAACAAGGCAATAATAATACTATATTTTAATGGTTTTTATTTTTTACAAGGACTTCCACTTACATTATTTCTTTGGTCTTACAACAGCCATTTGAACTGCTAGAGTCTGAAATGGGTCAGGAACAGCCTGCCTTTCTGGGTTTGTCTGAATCTGCAGCTCAATGCTAGGGTGACGGTCAACATCAATCAAGGCCATGACGGGATGGGTCTGGGGGCCTGATTTACCAATGTCCTGAAGACTTTCCTGTCTTTCACCGATCCTGTTGGCAGATAACATTCTGAACACATGTTAGAGATAGCGTTTTAATTTCTGACACTCAGGAGTGCCATCTCATTGGCTAGGGGAGGTCCTCAGGCCATTATGGAGGTGAAATTTACCTTTGGACAAGTCACAAGTTACAGAAACCTGTTTAAATGAGCTCAAGTAAAAAGAGGACATTTCTATCAGGATATACTGGTGTGTCAAGGAACCCAAGGGCAAGCAGGACGAGAACTCTTGTGTGGGAAACAGCGCAAACATGCGTCCCAAACGGATGTCACATTTCTGAGTCTTCAAGCAGAGAATACGGGACCCTTGTCCACGACGCGGACAAGGTTGGGAGTCTGACCCTTTCAGTGACCCAGTGCGACCCGGTGGAGTCCCAGCCCGAGAGAAGACAGGGAGACAGACTTGATGGCCAGAAAAAATACCCTATTACACAGAGGTGGGCAAAAGTAGGATTACAGTTATAATACAAATAAATAATGCGACGATGAATAAATAATAGTACAAGAGTAAACTGCTTCGCATACTCGCAACTGTAAACCCACTTTTGTCCACCCTGCGTATAAAAACTGAATGTGTAGTAAAGCGTAACAAGTGAGAAAGATTAGTCAGCAAATGGTGCCGATATCACTGAGAAGTTCACTTTATTTATACCCCAAAATAAATGTCAAAGCACTTAAAGGGTAAACACTTTTTTTAAGCACACCATAAAAACAAAATACAATGCCATGTAATGTTCATTCAGGTTTTAGCGAAAAGTAGAGAATCCCTTCTAAGGCCAGAAGCCACGGGGAAAAAATCGTAAAGAAGCCCTGACCAGGCTCAACATTTATTGAGTGCTTATCCTTGTTCACCTCTATTTTTAAGCACTTCGTCCACCTTATCTAATGTATCTTCCAGCCTTATGAAGATGGTATTCGCCTCATTTTTTAAGACGTTAAGACGAACTTGCCCAAGATCATGCAGCAGGCAGTAGAGCCCAGCTTTGCCCCTGGACCTGTTCCCACGGCTGATGCCCAAGTCCTCTAGGTCGTGAGGTCTCCTCTACGCACGTTTGAATGGGTTTAAAGGAGCAAAGCCACTTGCTCACTCATTCACTCCGCACGTGTTTATGGAGTTCCCACTACGGGACAAACACCGCTCTAAGCCCTGGGCATAGAGGGCTGCATCTGGCAGGCGAGGCTCCCAACTCGTGGAGTTTGCATTCTAGACTGGAGAATCTACACGGGGTACACACCATGAAGAAGCACGTGAATGAAGACACGAGAGGATTTCTGGTGATGTAAACGCCATCAAGAAGAAAACATAGGGCTGTGTGATGAGTAGGGACTGGGGCGGGGAGGGCTGGACGAGGGAGCCTGGCTGGCGGACGAGACACGTGACATCAAGGAACAAGAAGAATCCAGAAGGACTCAGAGGTTTGGGGCTGGGGTGGATCATAATGCCGTTTACTAAGATGGGGAAGACCAGAGGCATAGAGCAGGTTTAGGGAGAAAAGTGTAGGGTCCCATCTGGACATGTTAACATGGAATGACCCAACAGACATCCAAAGGAAGATGCGGCCTTACAACTTATCATATACACGTAGAAAATATCACAAAGCCTTAATATCAGACATATTGATGAGAAGAACACTCCGCACTTCTAGCAGATGTGTGGGCAAAGGACGGGGAAAACCGATTTAGAAAAGAGAGAATGCAATCAGCAAACACACACGGGAAAATATTCGGTCTCGCTGGTAATCCAAGAAATGCGACGGGAAACAGCCATGAGGTAGTATATTTTTAACTACTGAATTAGAAAGGTATTTTTAAAATGACACCCGGTGGAGCCAGCACGAAACTGGTCCTCGTCAGACACTGACAGCGACGTGGTCGAGTGGGACGCATAATTTGGAAAGTAATTTGGCAGGAGTCGTAAAAATTCTTGTATGTGTTGACCCAGTGTTTTCACTTGGGGGATTGATTGTATCTTTCAGAAAACATGCTGTGAGCACGTGGTATCTGTGCCACAGGCTCATTAATAGTGAGAATTTGAAAACCAAACACAAAGCGCGCAACAGGAGGGAAGTTGTTACAAAAATTAGTATAAATCTACTCCATTCGAATGTGTGCGGCCACCCTCTGTGAGGGCAGATTTGTGGCAACGAGGGACAGAGTAGGGAAAGTTCCTTCTGGTGGCAAGTGGATCCCAAAAGAAACAGAAGTGGCTGGGAGGTCATCCCTGCTTTGGGCCTCCTGTGGGGCCCAGGCCTGGCTGAAGGGACCCTTCAGGCCTGGTCCCCACCGCCTGGGCCCCTGGAAGGAGGGAGCCTCAGTGGCTCCAGGGACTAGCTGGAGTCTCTTAGATGCCAGAAGCGGGGGAGGGAGGAACCCCCATCCTGAAAGGTCTGTGCCCACTTCTGCCTTAGGTTGTGGCATTTCTGAAACAACCTCTGTGGCTGTGGTGGCCTTTTCCTAAGACGGAGAGAGAGCCGAATTACTCAGTGCTGCTTGGGCAGGCACCAGCCCTCGGGGTTCACCTCAGTAGGTCCCGCACTTCTCATACCATCCTCCACTTTGCGTGGGCTTTGTCTCAAAGACACCTGAGCTCACAAGTGAGGTGGTTCAAGGTCATCTCCTGTTCAGCCACTCAGCGAGCTATTCAAATGCGTGGGGTTCGGCAGCACATCACACAATCAAGCCTCTGCCACCAGTTACTAGGCAATTTCCGTGGGGACTGCTAAAGCCAGCTTGGAATGCACTCTCCAGTCTTTAGTGGTTAGCTGGAATCAGCAGTCTTCTCAGGGGGATATTCTGTAGGAGTCAAGTGACCTGCCAGTTTTTCCATTCCCGGGAGGAGGGGAGCCAGCCCCTGCCTCCTGGGGAGCCTTTGTTAGTAGTACAGCCTCCTGACCCCTCCAAGCAGCTTTGTCCAAGGGCAGTTCAGAAAGGAGCCAACAAAGTACAAACTGACTGGAGAATGTGGCCACAGGGATCAGAGGAGGCTCAGAGGAACACTCCCACTGTACCACAGAAAATCAGGAATCCGGAGTCATTTCACACTCCTTCCCATGACTCCCTCGGACAGACTACTGCATCCAAGTCAAACAGCCCTCAGGAGCCTCCCTGGCCCCTGAGCAGGGCCCGGGTTGTGTTACGGGACGGCAGCGCCCCTGCCAAGCCACCAGCAAGCAGATGGAGCTGCCACGGGAGGTGAGAGCAAGCAGCGCGTGGAGAAGTTCCATGTGACAGCAGCCATAACAGGGCCCCCAAAATGCTCCTGCCAACCTCCGCTCACCGACTCCGATCCACCTCCTGGAAGATGCTGGGCTCACCTGTCCTGAAGTTCGGTCTCCCAAAAAGACCCCCAGGTGACCACCTAATCAGCATCCTTAGGCAGGGAATGATGCTGAAACCTGGAGCTCATCTCAAAACTCAAAGGAAGTCTTCGGTCACCTTGTGAGGTCATATTTCTGATAGGAACTTTGAATACTGGCTGTATTGCCCTCTTTGGTCCCTACCTCGTTCAAACACCCAGCACAGGGCAGGCCGCAGAAATCTCTTCCGCGGTGCCGATCATAACTTGTCACCCCACTGCCCCCACAACCCTGCTCAGTGGACCCAGCCACGAGGACCCATACTTTAGATCTGCGGCCCTGGCCCTGACGACAGCGGATGGCACCGAGCAGGGCCATGTGAGTGTTGACCAGGGAACCGCAGCCGGAGCTCAGGCCAGCAGGGCCTGATCAGGTTTCTCCCCTGATTCACTCTGAACTGGGAAACTGAGGGCTCTGGCAGCGAGTCCAGGAGGCGGGTGGAGGGAACGGTCTGCGAAAGGACACAGTGTCTCTGACGGCATCTGAAGGAAGTGCCTGGCTCCCTGCCAAAGCGTGGGCAGTGGCAGGGAGAAGACATTTCCTTTGAAGTCCGTTGGAGTGACGACTGTTCTAAAACTTCATGAAAAGTTCCGTCCCAAAACTCCCAACACGGGGAATCCCCACTATAGGCTCTGTCCCCAGACACGTGCGCAGGTATCAGGGGCAGCCCCAGTGGGCGGGTCGGTCTGATTTCCTCGGGCGCCGGGAGGAAGAAGCTGGGGCTTCCAGCCGTCTCACCTGTTCTCGCACAGCCACCGACAGCCCCTGCGCCTTCCCCAGGGTCGAAGCCCTGCAGCCATCCTGCTGCCCTCCCTGAAAGCCAGGGCAGGTCAGCAGGTCCTCTGCCTCGTGCGTCGCAAGCCCATGTGATCCGTTCAGCTTGGATGGGCTGTTTTTACCCACGTTTGTCTGCACTCCGTGCTGCATCCACATCACTGGAGAAGAAAGGCTATTTATTAGTGACACAGGCTCCCGGGCCACACCCCACACTCAGTGAATCAGAATCCCCAGATGTGGAGCCCCGAATCTGTATTTTTAAAGCTTCCCAGGGGATTCTGATGCACACCCCCAGTGGGAACCCCTGGAAACAGGCCCCGGGACCCCAGTAAGAGGTCTAGCTGCAGCCACTCAACGTTCAATGGTGGCAGCACCCAGGTGATGTCCTCTCCAAACAGGGTGACTCCCCGGAGAGGACCCTTCTGTGCAGCCACAAGCGTACGATTCCCTCTGGGGCACATTGGATCCCAGGCAGGAGAAAGGAAGCTGACAGGGTGACATTCATTTGGGACAGAAGCTGGGCTCTGGACACCCCCCACTCCCCACTCCCCATGAAGATGTACATATACATAAACGTCCACACAAAGCTCTTTAATCACGGAGAAGGAGGACTGAAAAGTCAGCATTTAGACAGACTTTCCATTTGGCTAATTGAGTAATGTCTTGTTGCTGGGTACAAATTCCCCAGTCAGAGCACCACCGCCTGCCCCTCCTCACCTCCTTGAGGCCTGTAGCAACAGAACATCAACACACACAAGCCTTCAGCATTGAGAAGCACCCCCTGAAAGGGAGAACTTCTACTCCACAGCCCTCGAAGGACCCAGCAAAGAGCAAACCTGGAGAAACCCTAATGAACTCCCAAGAGCAGAGCCAGAAGAGTTCTGTCAATCACTGACTCTACCTTCAGGCCTGAGTGCAGTATCTGACATAGCATGAATGCTCACTCAATAGCTGTTAAGCAAATCAAACTTTCAACATTTTATTACTTCTACAGACCCAGCTTTATTGGTTTCTTCTATTCGGTTAGCTTTGGCGACCCGCCTGGCCTTTGGAATGAAGGGGTGTCCCATTAGACAGGAGCAATCCCTGCTTCTAGAACTTTGCAAGAGGAACTTTCCCCCTCAGGAGGGCTCCACCCTCATGACCTGGTCATTTCCCGAAGGCCCTGTCCCATTGGGGGTTCGAGATGTGAATTTTAGGGGGATATGAGCACTCAGATAAGAGCAGCCCCTCACTGGTGTCCCTGAGCCAGTTCCCCCTTGGAAGCCACCTCCCGCATGCACCCGGCTGACCTTTCTAAAGACACAGATCTGACCACGTGACTCTGTTCCTAAAACCCTCAATGGACTCCTCATCGGTTACAAAATGAAGCTCTGATTAGCATGCTCCCTGTCAGGTGAGAACCCGACCTTCCAGCCAAGGAGGAGGGTCAGGACAGTGTGGTTTCTGGTTGCCAGGACTGAAATTTCCTCAGTCTGGGTGGCCTGAAAATGTAGCTCAAAAAATAGTGGTTCATCTAAGTTCAAATGAAGAATCAAGTTCAGCTTCCTTAGCTCACACCAACCCAGAAACCCTAATGTGTAACGGCTCCCTCCCAACGGCTGGGTGTGGGACATGACACTCACAAGGCACACAGTGAGACGCTGAAGCATTTCCCCTCCCACCCCTGCCTTCGGGGCTGATGGCCACGGCCCCAGCCTGTACTCTCCTTTGGTCCTTCTCTGATAACAAGTCATTACCAGCTCAGGCCCTCTGCTCTCTTGGTCCAACAAGGGCCCCATAGACTTTAGGATGAAAAATCTCAATGGAAAGCATTTTTGTGCTAGCTCCCTCCATACGTGCTCCCCCCACCCCCATGTCACTGCTGACGTTTGTATCAACAATGACAGAACTTCAAGTGTGTTGTCACCCAACTAAGCAGATCGAGAGGAGGCTCAGGGAAGAAATATTGGTCTCACCATCACATGTGCCGCCCGATACAATGGCGAGATTCCCTTTGTCCGCTGCTGCAGACGCTCCACTCAGCTCCCTCCTGAGCAACCTCAGGGGCTGTTGATTCACTCCCCTCCTGCACCTCCCAGCCCCTTTGCCGCGGGGCATCCAGAGGTCACCGCTGTCCCCTGTCCAGTCTCCTCTGGATGTGGAAATCAGCCTGAGAGGTGTAAAGTAAACTGTTTTCTGATGACAGATGGCCTGGGGTGGAAACTAAAAGCAAGAAAAGAAAAATGACAGTAGTTTTTTCCAACTTCTTTTTTCTTTTGGGAAGATGTCATACATAAAACAGAAGGAAGCGAAACTTGACCGTAAAACATGTCTTCCGAGAATACTCCCACAGTGGCTCTGTTGAGTGGTCAAGTCCTGCTCTGTCTGAACCAGATACTTACACAGTTGAGGATGAGAAAGGATGCAGCCCAGGCCCCTGGAGGTCACGCAGCCTCTGCAGGGATGTGCTGGGCGGGACTGGGTTCCCCCAGACGGAGCAGGTGGCCGGCAACCCCTTCTCCAGAGTGCGCCTTCCTTCTCGGATAACAGACACGAGTAGCTTTGGTTTTCTTGTTCTGCTTCTAACACCAAAGACGACCAGCTGGATTTTATACGTAACCAGCCCTGGGTGGGTGTCCTGAGGTGGCCGGCTCTGTCCCGCCCACAGCCACTGTCCAGGATCTGTCAGTCTTTGGGCCTGGCTAGACTTGCTAAACGTAGGGATCAGCCAAGGAGCCACCCGTTGAGACAGAAAGGTGTGGGTGTTTCAAAGCCTTCTGGGCCGGCTCTGCAGCATGAGACGTTCCTGCCCCTTGACTCACTCCAGGTGCCACGTTGCAGCACCTTTCCCTTAGCCTCCCCTGGGCCTTGCTCTGAGCTCTGGGGCCTGGGGGAAGAAGGGACTCTGTTATTCAGTGCCATCCTGGAGGCGGGGCCACAGGGGTCTGTGCCTGCACACCTCACTCTGCAATCAGAGGGTAGGAGTCCTCCCACCCCCCTGTTCTGTGTGGCTTTTTCTATCTGACTTTCCCTCCCAGGTTGCCACTAATTCTAATTTTAACCAGGACTGTTGTTCAATCAGCACAGCATTCCACGGTATTCCTGTTCTCATGGGCCCTCTGAAGAATGCATGTAAGGACTGGTTTGGAACGTGGCTCTGACTTGGGGGTCTCCATGAGGTCCCCCTGTCCCTTGAGGAGCAAGGCCCTGTGGGTGTTATCGAGGTGACCTCTGACCACGCAGAGTAATAGCGGAGAAGCCAAAGGATAGAGCTTAGCAACAACAACAAACCTGAGAATCGAAAATACCCAAAGACCCCACAATGCCTAAGTACCTCCTTTTTTCACTTTTATCCATCATGGATAGAGATCTTTTAAAAATGTTCTCTTCAGTCCTGGCTGGTGTAGCTCAGTGGATTGAATGCAGGCTGTGAACCAAAGGGTCGCTGGTTTGATTCCCAGTCAGGGCACATGCCTGGGTTGTAGGCTAGGTCCCCAGTGGGGGCCACATGAGAGGCAACCACACATTGATGTTTCTCTCCCTCTCTTTCTCCCTCCCTTCCCTTCTGTCTAAAATAAATCTTTAAAAAATTTTTTTTTTAAATGTTCTCTTCACATTCCAGTCTTCTTAGAAGAGTGTGTTAAAGTTAATTCAACCTATTTTTCATGACTCGGTTGTGAGCTTTAATGTTGGAGATGTTCTGTGATCCGTTGGCATGAACCTTTCACTATTTGGAGCCTTTCACTGGCCACAGTTGGTCCTTGTCTACTGTTAGAAGTTCTATGTCTACTTTTCTGATAAGAAAGAAATATATTTATACAGGTAGAGGAAAAACTCTTTTAGTGTTTCGTCGAGAGTGGATATAAAACAAGAGAATGAAGTCTGACATGGCTGTTTGTAAATCGGCGGTCAGTGGGACTTGAGCGAGAATTGAAGAGCCCCTTCCTGTGTGTGAAGTTCAGGATTTCTCAGTAGAAATCTTGTGATGTTTAAGCTGCCTTGGGCCCTTTTCTCACTTATTGAATCACTCAGCAATTGGCTAGTGAGCACCTACCCATGGGCAGGCCTTTTGGGGGCACCGTGGTTACCCCCGTGAACAGCAGAGCAAGCGCCCTGACCTCCTGCACCTGGCTTGCTTACTGGCGGCCGGCGGTGGTCTGAAAGTTGAAATCGCTGAGTAACTAAGTTCCAGGTAGACAACGTGACTGTTTGTGTCTTTTGTACGAGGTTCAGGGACACATGTTTAGTCCAGAAATGTGTTAGGACATACACATACCCCTCACTCACTGTGCTCCCAAATCCCTCCAAGTCCACCCCAAATTTTCTCCTGCCTTAGGTGCCAAAGTCACAGCTGGGGGTGGAGGAGCCCAGCCATCTACAGAAAACAGAATCCTGACTTTCACTGCCATCTGTGGACAAGTGTTGGGCAGATAATTACGAGACAGATTTCAAAGAGAAAATGTCATAGCTCCCAGAATGTGCTCTTTCCTTCCCTCCTTTTATTCATTTAACAAAATTTACTGAGTACCTTCTCTATGCCCTGGGGATATGAAGTTAAAGAAGACTTAAGCTCTTATCCTTAAGGAGCTGGCAGTGGGGTGATAAGTGTTGTCCTCCAGGATGAGGAGATGCCCTGTTGCACAGGGAGAGCTGGACACACAGAAGGGAGGAATTGGAAGAACAGGGGGAGGAGACCGAGCATCAAGGAGGGCTTCCTAGAGGAGGAGGCAGTGAAACTTAATTTTGAAAGATGAGTGATATCATATATAATTCAAGAAAGGTGACTGAGAATGGGGCTGCCTCTCACCTGTGACATCTAACCATAGAGCCACATGGGGGTATGGAGGGCAGAAAGGGTCGCTAGCACCCTTTAAAAAAACAAACCCAGCCCGGCTGGTGTGGCTCAGTGGATTGAGCGCGGGCTGGGAACCGGAGGGTCCCGGTTCGATTCCCAGTCGGGGCACATGCCTGGGTTGCGGGCCAGGTCCCCGGTGGGGGCCATGTGAGAGGCAACCATACATTGCTCTTTCTCTCTCTCCCTTCTCCTCTCTCTGAAAATAGATAAATCTTAAAAAAAAAACAAAAAACAAAAAACCCCAATATTCACATTCTTCCTCACTGACCACCTCCAGGGCCTATTTATAAGATTATTCTGAACTGGGCCAGCAGACATGGGGCTTGTCTGTTTGTGACCTCAATGCCCCTGCAAGCTGTTGCAGCCTGGTGGGTAGTCAGGGGGTACTTTTGTTCACTGAGCACCTATTATGCACCCCCTACATGTCAGGCCCCCTCCTAGGCTGCAGGATCCCCGTAGAAGCAAACCAACCCTCACCCCTGAGAACTGACAGCTTATTATACGCAATTTAATGATCTCAACTAAAAGAAAGTCCTGCAAACATGCTCTCACTTACCAGAAGCCATTTAAGGTTTCTTGGAAAAAAAAAAAAAAAGCTATTGATTACCCCTTTTTCTTCCTATGCAAAAATTTCTTCTCAAGAACTGAAATAAGTGTTTCTGCTTACTTGCTAAAGTATGCAGTGCCTTAATGAACTGTTTTCTTCCTGTGTTGCTTTTGTTAAGAAAAATGTGAAGAGCACCCCTTTCCTTTCTCCTAATGACGCAGCAGAGAACATTTTCAACTTGACACCCCCCTTCTCCGCTTCCTATCCCCACCCCTTCCCAAGTCGGTTTGGCATCTTTCCACTTTCCACCATCAGGTTCAAAGTGAGCCTGTGTGATGTGAACACTAGGTTGTGGCTGGAACTCACCTCTATCCTGTTTGCTGTGACCTTCTAGGTTTTGCTTTTTTCAGCAGTAATACCTGGGCCTGCTGGGGAGGGATCGAGCAGATCTGAGTTTCAATCCCAGTTCTGGCACTTACCACTCACGTGACCTTGGGTCACTTAACTCCTCTGACCCTGTTTCCTCCTCTGTAAAGTTGAGCTGAACCACCAAGGCCAGCTGTTGACTTTTTCAGGTTGGAAGGCAGAGTGACAAACGCCATTCACCACAGGAAAGGGAGGGCCATGGTGAAAATATCCTGGAAGTAAGGAAGCACAGCCCAAGTTTATCATCAAGACAGTCAGACCACTGCCGGGATCACTTAGCAAACTGCCTGCACCATGCTGGTCCCCTGGGGCTCAGTCAGTGGGTCTTCCCTTCTCATCCACCTTCCCCAGTGAGGTCTGAGGTCAGGACTTTGCCACACGTGTTCTGGGAGTCCCAATTTCTTTTTGAATATTCTCTGCAAATAGCCTCATATAACATCAAAAAGGGCCGAGCAATCCAACATTTCAGCCTCCATCCAAGGGTTCTCAGAAAACCTCTCACACGGGGAAGCAGCACAGGTGAGCCTTGTGCCCCGATTCGGTTTTGTTTCTAACATCCTGTCTGTGTGGCTGTGAGCTTTCTAGGGGGCAGAGCAGGAGAAGGAGCTTGGGTCTATGCAGCCCAGCTCACTGGTAGAAAACCAGCTCTGCTCAGGGTGTTAACACCTGGGTCTGTGGGGTCTGCAGTCAGGCGGGGTGTTCAGGTTCTTGGCAGAAACAGCCACCCTTTACCGATTACCTGCTGAGCCTGGGGGCCACTCAGAGACCGTGTTCCAAATATGGTGTTGACTGATTTTCATAACAATCTCACAAGGGAGGACTTTGTTTCACTTTTTCTCAGATTGCAGCGGAGGGGGACCAAGGCTGTTGACACCAGGCCAGGAAGGGCTATTTTACCTAAAAACACACTAGAAAACAACACAAGGACTGTGTGGGTGTTAGGGCAATGGGACCTCAAGGGAAATGGGGATATTGTTGAAGATCCCACCGCAGCAGGTGTGCATGTACTGGGTCCCAGGCCCGTGATTCTGCCCAAGTGTGATCAGGTTACACAGATCTCTGCGGCGCCTGAAGCTGTCCCTGCCCTCTTCCTCTCTCTCCACCTACCTTCCCTGTCTGCCTCGTGGCTTCTGCTTACTCACAGGTTTCCTCGCTGCCCTATTCCTGACCGACGCTCAGACCAGGGGGTCCCCTCATGCGTCTCCTCCACCACTCTCCAGTCCAGTGAGTGTGGTTCTCCTGCAGGGCCACTCGTGGGGCTTCTGCTGGCTCCCAAGCTCAATCAGTGGTAGGGCCGCTTGTGCCAGACTGGGTCCCCCAAGCTCAAGAAACTTCGGGAGCTGCTGGTCTTGGTGCAGCCGCTCAGCACCATGGTCTGTCCAGCCGTTGGTCCTTTTCTAGATGAGGAAATGGCCCCTGGGGAGCTTCAGCATTAGCTAGGGGCAGAGCAAGGATCAAACTCTGCTCTGCTTTCTCCAAAGCCTGTCACACAGCTCTGCTTCCGGTTGCTGTTCACCCATGCAGGATAGGAAGGAAGAGGGGCTTTTCCTGGCTTCTGCCTGATGTGACCCGAGAGCCCTGCATCAAAGGACCCCTCAGCCCCAAAGCATTCCCCTCATCTCCTAGCAGCTGGCCAGGACCTGAAAGTCCCCCTGCTATAGTCCCTCACGTATTGGACAGTGAGTGTTCTGGTCTCTCTGAGCCAGACACTGGCATAATAGCCAGGTGAGTCTTGCGTGAGTGTGAGGTAAGGCCCAAGCCAGTGGCACTGAGGCTGAGAGCTAAGGAAATGAAGGGCCAGCAGGAAAGGGGGCCCTGCTGGTGGCTGCAGGTGAGAGAGAACAATGGGTACTAGGGACATGGAAAGTGTCCACTCTAACCTTCCACCTGGGGACCGCCAATCTGTTCGCTGATCAGATTTCTGGTCCCCAAACTGGAACGTGTGGTCGAACAAACCGTGTTTAGGTAGTGAGACAAAAGATTCAAAATCAGTACTGCCCTGGAAAATCCAATACCTCTTGCGGTGTTCAGGTTGGGGGTGTGTGGTTGGGTCAAACTTCATTTGGGAGCTTCAGTCGACCACAGTGGCTGGGGCCCAGGAAGGAGGTGGCTCTTGCAAGAAGATAAGGACCGCCCTGTGAGAGGAGCTCTCGCCGGAGCAGACAGCCCCAACTGCTTCTCAGTTCCTGTGGTGAACTCATGAAGATCAAGGGACAAGGGACCTGTCACCTCCTCCTTCTCCTCCACCCCTTGTCTTCATCCTGTGTCCCCTCAGCCACTGGTTTGTCCTCTCTTCCCAGCTTGCTGTGCCTGTGAAGTGCCCAGCTTTTGCTCCCATTTCACAGATGGAGAAATGGAGGCCTTAGGGAAGTAAGGGCATTCCCCAAGATCACAGGGCAAATTTGCAAGCGGAAAAAGGGTTAGCTCAAGTTCCTATCATTTAGGTCTCTGTCTGTCAGTCCCTCTGTCCCCAGGTTGGTATGTGCCATGTGTTCAGCAGAGTCGGGCGCCGTGGGGAAAAGCTACAACCATCAGCTCGTTGGCACAGATTCTTCAGGACTCTGACTTCTCTTTGGGGTGGAATAAGGTTGTGAGGGCCTCAGCCTGGGGACTTGTTCCTATGCCTCCTTTCCAGTGGCCTCACTTGCAGCCATTTTTCGAATTCACCAAGAAGCCATTCCCACAGTTCTCCTCCCCCCTTGTCCCAAGGCCTTGAAGAGCTTGGAGAGGGCTGTCCTTCCACTTACTAATGGAAATGAGGGATTGTCTTTGGACTTGAGCTTTTCACCTGCAGCCTGGCGGCCCAGCTTTCCTAGTGAGGCGTAGGGGTGTTTGGGGCTGTGACAGTCTTTTGCACTGTTACCCTTTACCAAGTTCACTGAGTCCCCTTCCAGACTAGTTCCTTGACTTGTTCAAACAGTTGACTCAGCCGTCTGTATATCCCTAACATGAGTTCTGAGGTTTCTTCAAAATTATGTGCTTTAACTTTGTGTAATTCTGGGTTTTCAAGATGATGCTGGTTCCTTCTGGGTCTCTTCTGCGAACAACTCTGGTACTTTGGGAAAAGCACAGAAGAAGTATAGGCAGGGGCGCAGAGAGGCTTCTCCGCCCAGCCTACACAATCGGCAACTGCAGCCCAGGGGCTCGAGGAGAAGGATTCTCAGGCCCTGTCCAAGCCCAGTGGCAAGAAGGTTACGTGGTTGATTTGTTGTGTCTGTCCTGGGGAAGGAATGGGATGGGGAATAGAAGCTCTTATTGCTGCTACCCTGGACATAAGAGGCTAGGCCTTCGAGGAGCCGAATGATTTCCTTGGGAAAGAACTGAAACCCCTTTAACCCCAGATACAACGACCACCACTCCCAGAAATTTGAAGTCTACCCTTCTAGACCATTTTAAATAGTTTTATAGACCCGCCGAACCAACCTATGTACACATGGACATTTCTTGGCTCTTTTCATCCCTTTATTTTCAGGAACGAAGAGCAATTCCCTACGTCTAATCAGCTCAAACATAACCCTTTCTCTGCCAACCCCTTCCCCTAGGCCGTTTTCGGTAGAAGCCCTTACCATCCTCCCAACTTTCCCATGGCCTCCCCTCACATTCCTCGACTTCTTCCCGCCCAGTGTGCTGCTTCTCTTTTCTTTCAGAAGAAATCTTATACTTTTCTTTCTTTCAGAATAAATCTTATGCTTTTCTTCCTTCCCTTTCTCCAAGCCCACTCCACAGGATTTTCTTCTCATGCTTTACGCCGCTGATATGGATACATAAAACCAGGCCTACTTGACTATTTCACTTATAAGTTGAAAATTTCTATTTTATTAAACAATTTGGGGGATTTAGACTGAGAATGACTGAGAGGAGAAGCTGGGCCTTCTTATAAGCATCATGCTCTACAACATAGGGCCGGGCTGAACATAGGACCTCAACAATTACTTACTGAGTAAATGAAGTCACCCTGTAGGGATTTTTATTCCCATGCCAAGTGTCAGAGGCTGATAACTGTCGCCCTTTTTCTTTACTATAAAGGGGATTCATAACTCGGGGTCCTGACTAGTGTGGCTCAGTGGGTTGGGTGTCGTCCTGCGAACGGAAAGGTCGTCAGTTCAATTTCAGATCAAGGCACATTCCCGAGTTGTGGGCCAGTCCCGGTTGGGGGTGTGCAAGAGGCACTGATCCATGTTTCTCTTGCACATCAGTGTTTCTTCCCCTCGCTTCCTATTGCTCTAAAAATAAATAAAATATTTTTAAAAACCCCAACATTATTCTGAGAAGAGGTCCATAGTCTTAACCAGGCTGCCAAAGGGGTTCATGGCATCAAAAAAAAAAAAAAAGTTTAAAAATTCCTGAACCTCTGATGTTTAGCTGGGCGTGTTGCTTCCTAGTATAGAAATCACACTTTCCAGCTTGTTCTAACAAATATAGTGTTAGAAAAAATGGTGTTTGCAATTGCCTCAAAGAGTCCTTTAAAAGAGGGAATATATTTCTCTTTCTATCTTCCTTCTTTCTGCTTCCTGGATTGCAGACATAATGGCTGGAGCTCTGGCAGCTACCTTGGGCCTTGGGAATGGAAGACACAGATCCCTGACAGAGCAGAGGGCTGCACCAACCCTAGACTGACTACCTCCAGAATTCTTAACTTGTGAGAATGAAATAAACTTCTGGTTAACTTGAGCTCCTGTTATTCTGGGCTTCTGCTACTTGCCACCAGGCCTATATCAAACTGATGCAGGAAGCCTCGCAGAAGATAAATTGAAAATGGCGTTGTTTATCTACAGAGTTTCCAGAAATCATCTCTCATTTGAGAGAAAGAATCATTTCAAACCTAGACAGTGACTCTTTTCATGCCTAACATTATATCTAGTATTTAAACAAAAGTGAATTGTGTGGGAACATATTTTATTCAAAGTTTCCGTTTTTCAGAGTATCAGCTAATAAACTCGGTAACTTTTGAAACTCTCGTTTTTCAGCCACTCTTGCAGCCTACTTTGGTCTCCCCTAACGAGCATTTATGAGTAGCTTGGCTTGGCACTCAGCATCTCTTAATTTATGATGGTGGCTCATTTAAGAATGTATGTGGAGAATTAAAAAAAAAAAGCAGCAAATAGTAAACATTCTTCTGGCACGTCTATGATATTATTAATAGATTCAGAATACGTGTATGATATCATAACCATCCATAACACACTTTTTTTAGGATGCCATGGTCAGCGAAAGGTGTAGAATAGTGTGCCTATCCTCAAAAAGATTGATATAAAGGGGCGATACACATGAAAAGAGAGGCGGCGTACAACGCACGCCATAAACAGGATGCCACCAGCGAGTGATAAGGTAGTTCAGAGGAGGGAGTGACTGTGGTCGCTGGAAGGAGGATAGGGTTGTGATACAAGGAAGGAGGAATGGTAGTGAGGAGTACAAAAACGAAGGAAATGGGTGAACCAGTTGGCTGGAACAGAGGCCTGGCTTCAAGTGATATCCCTATAAGGAAGGCCCTTCCTGACTCCTTCAAGGAGACTTCATCCAGCTTTCCACACGGCTGTGTTTCCTTATAGCTTTGTGGATGCTTCTTCTTTTTTTCTTTTTAATATTTTATTTATTTATTTTCAGAGAGAGGAGAAGGGAGAGAGAAAGAGCAATGTATGGTTGCCTCTCACATGGCCCTCACTGGGGACCTGGCCCGCAACCCAGGCATGTGCCCCGACTGGGAATCGAACCGGGACCCTCTGGTTCCCAGCCCGCGCTCAATCCACTGAGCTACACCAGCCGGGCTGTGGATACTTCTAATATCACAGGAAGGCGATGGTCCCTCTGAACACTCAGGGCAGAGCTCTTCTCATTTCTATAAGCCGCACATGTACACGGGCTTTGATAGTTCTAATGAACGAATGTAATTTCGTGTAAGTATGTATCCTACATCTTTAAATGAGCCATCCCTACCTAATAGTTTCTTTACAATTACATACCCAAGTCATGTTTATTGTAGAAAAATACACAGGTCAACACCAAAAAGAAAATTAAAATTCCATCCCTAATCACAATGCCTGAAGATAAGACCTAACTATAAACATTTCTGCATATACCCTCACACAGTCACACACAAGTTTCGCTTTTTTGAGTCTGGAAACTCTGGTCTAATTTCTCTGGAGTGGCTGTCCCAATATTTGCAAAATGTGGTGAATATACGTATCCATTTCAGTGTTTCGATGAAGCTGCCATGCGCCTGGGCCTAGAAGTGGAGGTGGGCAGCCAGCAGGGGACGTCAGCCGAGTTCTGACGCAGGCCTGTGTCACGCTGAAGAACGGTGATCACAAGAGCAGTTAGTGTGTTCCGGGTGTCTGAGGGACTGTGAGTGGAGGCAATGGGAGAGACCTCCTCAGAGAGGCTAAAGAATAACCCATCCCAGCGTCGAGAGGCAGCCGCTGCTGAGGTTCTGGTTGCGAAATGCCAGCGTTGAATTAGCTCTCTTAATTTCAAACAATTACAGTCACGCACCCCCGAGCCACCTTTCGGTCAACCACAGAACGCACTGGCAGCGGTGGTCCCGTGAGATTACAAGGGAGCCGAAAATTTTCTATTGCCGTCATAGCTGTCCGAACGTCCTTGTGCAACGTAGTACGTGTGTGTGTATGTGTGTGTGTGGTGATGTGGGCGCGCACAAACCTACCACGCTGCCAGTCGTGTAAAAAAGCACAGCACGTTAAACTAGGCACAGCATGTAGTCCTTGATGATGGTAACAAACGACCGGGGTAGTAGTTTACACATTGACTAGGCTTTACTTTTTACCATTATTTTAGAGTCTACTCTTTCTACTGACAGACTTTTAAGGAGTTTGCTGTGCACAGTGTTCCGTGTTGTGCCAGCAGCTTCATACCTCTTACGGTTACCATGCCTCCTGATTGCATCATCTTCTCTTGTGCTCGAGTTAATCTGCTGTTTTCCACGGTGGATCCTACGTGTGCAGTGTTTATAAAGACAGGTCTTCCCATTCGCTCAGCACTCACTCACTGACTCACCCGGAGCAGCTTCGAGTCCTGCATGCTCCATGTATGGTAATGCCCTGTCCTGGCGCGCCATTTTGTATCTTTTATACTGTACTTATTGTACCTTTTCTATGTTTAGATGCACAAACGCTTGCCATTGTGTTACAATCGCCTGCAGTACTTAGTACAGTAACAGGCCGTGTGGGCCCTGGGAGCAATAGAATAGGCGGTGCCACACAGCCCAGGGGCATGGCGAGCTTAGTTTGCGAAGTGACCTGATCACCGAACTGTGCATTTCTCAGAACACGTCCCCTTTGGAAAGCAGCGCAAGACTTGCATTGAGCTAAAAGTCACATAACATAAAATTAGCCATTTAAAGAAGACAACTCCGTCACATTTAGTAACTCACAATGCTGAGCAACCACCACCTCTATCTAGTTCCCAAATATTCCCAGGACTTCAAAGTAAAACCTCAAATCCATTAAGCAGCTTGTCCCCCACTCCCCTCCCCTCCCCAACCCCTGGCAACCACCAATCTTTCTTATGTCTCTGGATCTCTTTTGAATATTTTATGTAAATGGATTCAAACACTATGTGACCTTTTGTGTCTGGCTTTTCTCACTTAGCATAATGTTTTCCAGATTCATCCACATTGTGGTGTGTATTAGTACTTCCTTTTCATGGCTGAAAAATATTCCATCCATGTATATAACACAATTTGTTTATCCATTCATGTGCTGATGGACCTTTGGGCTGGCCCCTTTATTTTTAGCAAGATCCCTGTAAAAGGAAATATTTGCAGATCTGGAAATTCACAGACAGGGTCTCATAGATAGAGCACGAAGTTTCACTTGGGGTCACCACGTCAGCCCATATCACCTCCAGTTTGGGAGTGTCTAGTGCCCTTGGGTGCCCCTGGAGCTGTAAGTGGTGGGACTTAAAACAGTCATTATAATGAACTCCAGCTTTGCAACCCAACTGGACAACAATCATATGAGACCATCAGGACAGAAAAGCTTATCCCCACTTTACAGATGAGGAACCTGAATTCCAGAGCCTAGAAGTCAGACCACCTGGCTGGGAAGTGTTGAGTCAGGACATGTACCAGGCCATCTGACCACAGCCAGCCCTGACTTACATGAACAGTACCCACAGTGACAGGCAGAGACCTGGATAGGAGGAGATTTGAGTGTCAGGAATAAGTCTGGTGGTGAATACATGGAAGGGTACAATGGCAAGTCTGTAGCCAGAATGAGACTGGTACCCAAGGACAGAGAATGCTTTTCTTTACCCCAGTACTCCATCCCCATTGTTCCCCCTACTGCCCACACACAAAAGCATGTGGCCAGGAACTCACATTTCATCTCTGTGCATTGTGCCTCCTGAAGACCTTGGAAGGTGGTATCCCGGACGTGGTGGGCTTAGGGTGGGCAGAGAGTATCTGGAATGGGAGGCAGGCAGCGTACCACCTTTTTACACACATAGGTGCTTAGGCAATGTTTGCGGAATGAATGAATGGATGAATGAATGAACAAATGAATATGATTCAAAGCACTTTTGAATCCTTTGCAACTTTTCCTGCTAGACTGCTCACTTTCTTTGCGTTGAAAATGGAAGCAAAAATCTCTCCCGTGCAGTGGCTGTCGGTCGAGCCCGTTCCCCTTGCCCTCTTGTGGGAGAGGAAGGGCGGCAGAGCTTTCCTATGTGCCTGCGTTCGGGGGGAGGCTAGACTGCTGTAGTGAAATCCCCAAGATGCCAGGGGCTTCAAGAACCAATGTATTTAAATCTCCCTCCTATATAGTTCCAGGTGAGCATTGCAGGCTGGTGGGCATCTTTGCTCTGCCTGGTCACTCAGAGATCCAGTCTCCTTCTAAGGCTTCCTCTGTGACATCATTGTCATCTGCCTCCCAAGGAGGGTTTCTGCAAGAAAGAGAGAAAAAGCATGGAGGAGGGATACTTATTCTCTTCATGCCCAGCAGGGGTTACACTTATCACTTCTGCTCAAAGCCTATTGGTGGGAACTTCATCACGTGAGCCTACCAACTGTAAGGAAGGCAGGGAAATGTAGCCTGGCTCTGCACCCTCGAAGAAAGGGAGGATAGATTTTACATCTCCGCCACCTGCCACCTTCCGTGTGCTGGCGGCTTGTTTCCAGAAGGCAGCATCGAAGGCTCGCCTCCACCCCCAGCAGAAGGCCCCTGTTCTAGGCTGGAGCTTTTTCTTGGCCTTTGCACTTTGGCATGTTAGGGAGTCAACTTTGAAGGATGCAGAGGAGCTTGCCCTTGGGAAGGACCCCTCAGTCTGAAAAGGTGCAGGGAGAGAGGGGAAACCTGGAGAGCAGTGAAACCAAACGTGACCTGGGTGCAATAAATACTCATTAACCCACACAGATTGTCTCCTCTGGCACTTACAAAAAAGTAAGTTTTATACAAGATGCTCAGCTTCACACTGTGGGCAATGAATGAATGGAGTTTTTAGAAAAGTTTCTGATGATACAAGGATTCATATAACTTTTAACTTAATTTCAGGGTGGATACCAATGCTTCCCCCCCACACACACACTCACACACTCACACACTCACAACTCACATGCACTCTCACACTCACACATGTTCATGCCAGCATACACTCCTACCATCTAACATGTCCTTGGGGGGTGGGCCCTATTTACAAATAAAGGAGAAGGCTGACCCAGCCTGCATCCAGGTGCCTGTGAAGGACCTTGAATTGAGTCCTGATCACACAAGGGCAAGGTGGCCTGGGAAGATCTGGTCTTCACCAAATGGTGTCCATAATGTCACAGCCACCTGCCATAAACTGTGCGGCTGTCTTTGCCCCTAAGCCAGAACTGGGGGTCTCATGGATCTCTCTCAGTCTTAAAACACAAGAGCTCTCTTTAGGCACTTAAAACAATAGTACCAGACAACTTTTAGGGGAGAAAAAACTGGCCAGTGGGGAATGAAGCCCATCGATGGCCATCTCTCAGGACTCGAGCCGTCCCCTGCCTCTGGCAGAGGCACAGCCTGAGCCAGGTCCCCCTCCGTTGTGATGGGAGCCGCAGTGACTCTGAGGACAAAGGGCCCCTTCAGACTTCGTGTTCCCACCGGCAAGGCTCCGATTTCCCATCCAGTTGTCCAGAAGCTCAGCTGTGCAGACAGTGGAAACTTTGATTCCGTTCCTGCAGCTTCCTGTTCAGCTCATCCCTAAGAAGGTATGATGGATCATCTCCACAGTGTCAAGACGTGAAATAAATTTTCATGCAAGCAAAAGGCCAAAAACGCCCAGGCTGGGGGCTGGAGGGGAGGGAGAGGAGAGGGACAGGGGAGGGAAGTGAAAAGTCTGGCTGATATATTGCAGACCGAAGAAACATCAGCTGCTCTTTACCAGCCCTAAGAATAAAACCTCCCCGAAAGGCTGCACTCTTCTTCCCTATTATGGAAATGCGGTTGGGGCTGCAGGAAGGGCTGTTCCGAGTACACGGAGGTGGGTAGCCGCTTTCTTGCTCTTTCCCTTTGGGAGTCATACGGGCTCTGGTTGTGGCCCTAGGAACCCTCCCCACCACGCACATTACACTTTGTTTACGCTTACTAAGCCTTATGGGGTTTTTTGCTGGTTTTAGGGCCCAGCCCCTTATTTGGCTTTGAAAAAGGACGTTTTCCTGCTTGTTCACAGCTCTCCCATGGTGCTGGCCCAAGAAGGCGGATGGAAACAGGCGGACAAACGCCTCGAATTATAAAGCGAGGACATGGGGCCAGCATATGCATCGTTTGCTTCTGTCCTTGTGTTACCAGGCACAGTTGCTTATGGGAACATGGTTGACTCTTTCTTCAGCGGGAAGGGTCCTTTGGAGCCTCAGAGTGTGTCCTGTTAGGTGTGGCTAATGCACAGAGAGGCCGGGGCGGGGCGGGGGGTAACAGTGGGAGACTGGTGTGGTCACCTCTTGGCTCCTCACCTGTTGGCTGTGTGTGCCGCGGGACAATCACTGGACCTCTCTGAGCCTCAGTTCCATAACCTGCAAATTCAGACTAAGAACACTGCAGAAGAGTGGATGGCCCACAGAACATGGCGGTATGGAGAGGGGTCACCAGGGAGAGGCTGGCTGGGCAGCCAGCAGGAGGCCTCCTGGGGTCAGAGTTAACTCAGCAAGTTCACTGGAGGTCAGGTCAAGTGTGCAGGCTCAGGAATCTAACGTCACTCGCCATGAGGGTGCCCATTTTTTCAGGGGCCAATGAACACTAACCTGGCCGCAGGTTCTGATGTGAGTTCCCTGTTGCTGATTCAAAGTGAGAAATACAGTCCCTAGGAGTTGTCACTGGGGAAGGTGTAATAATTGCACCGTAATGAGTCAGATAGCAGGTGCAGAGGACAACACTGGACAGTGTCATCATTGGCCTTCTCTGACCCAAAGTCCCTTTGCCTACCAGGCAGTTTGTTATGTCCTGGAATAGAATGAATGCATACCATCACCTATGTGCAGACACACATATATTTTTTTAAAGCTCCATATGAGGCCCTAACAAAATTATAGAGGTCCCACAGAGGAAGAAAAAAGGATCGTATTTATAAGCAAATAATATGGATTACGATTTGTGAAACTTTGAGGGTGAGACGCTGGCATTTGCACTCAGAATCCCCACAAATGTAACTGCGACAACCACAGGCTGATACAGACATGTTGATTTGGCGACTCAAATGTCACAAGTGATTTTGCCGTAAGTGACGTGATTTTCTGAAATGGGGACTAACTCTTGGTAACATTCTGAATAGAGTGAAGCCCAGTCTCCCTGGAAAATCTGGTCCATTCTAACACTGTGAAAAAAAATTCCTTGGGTCTGTAACATTAAAAGGAATTAGGTCCAAGGCTCAGTGAATTATAATCAGGTGCGTCAGCTGCCCCGGGTCCCCTCACTTATACCTTTGTGTACTAGTTTCCGAGGGCTGCTGTAACAAACCACCACCAATTCAGCAGCTTAAAACAACACGAACTTATTCTCTTGCAGTTCTAGGAATCAGAAATTCAAAACCAGTTTCTGTGCTAAGTCAAGGTGTTACTGAGACTGGTTCCTTCTGGCGGCTCCGAGAGGAGAATCCATTTCCTTACCTTTTCCTGCCTCTAGAAGCCACTTGCTTTTCCAAGCCTGTCACTCCCATCTCTGCTTTGTCATTGCATGGATTCTGGCTTCTTCTGTGTCCCTCTGATGAGGAGTGTTGTGATTACATCAGGACCAACCAGATAATCCAGGACTACCTCTCCATCTCTAGATCCTTAACTCAGTCACACTTGCAAAGTCCCTGTCACTGTGTGGTAATATTCACATCTTCTTGGATTTAGGACGTGGACATATTTGAGGGCTAATATTCTGCCTTTGATGCCAACTCTTGCTGCAGTGTGCAAGTCCATGAAGACTTTAACCTTCAGTAAAGAGCAGCTGGCCTCAAGGGCACCCCAAGGATCCTGGCTTTCTATCCTAGGCTTCTCCCACCTTGGATATCCCTGGAGCACCAGCCCAGGCACAGCTGGGAGGTGGAGGTGAATGTAGCCTCTGGGATACTCCTGCCCAACAAGAAATAATGAATAGATGCTGCTGCCTCTCATTCTTCAGGTGGGGCTGAGTCCCAGTTACCACTGTGTTTTTCTCCTTCCTTATCTCACACTCTGCATTAGTCAGGGTTCTCCAGAGAAACAGAACCAATGGGAGGGAGGGATGGATAGATAGACAGATAGATAATTTATTATAAGGAATTGGTGCATGTGATCATGGAGGCTGAGAAGTACCAAGATCCGCAGTCACTGGCCTGGGGACTCAGGAGAGCTAATGGCGTAGAACCATACAAGTCTGAAGTTCTGAGAAATGAGATAGCTGGCAGTATAAGTTTCCATTTGAATCCAAGTTCAATGGCAGCAGAAGAGCAATGTCCCAGCTCAAAGTCAGTCAGGCAGAGGGAGAGTTAGACACACACAAGTCAGCCTTTTCTTCTACTTAAGTCTTCAATGGATTGGAGGAGGCCCACGCCCATGGGGAAGGGCAATCTGCTCTTTCCTCGGTTTACCTGTGCAGATGCTGATCGCACCCAGAAGCACTCTCACAAACACACCTGCAATAACGTGTAACTAAAATCCAGGCACTCCACAGTGCAGTCCAGTTGTGTATAAAAGTAACCATTGCATTCTCTCTGCTTCCCAAAG
Source organism: Micronycteris hirsuta (assembly GCA_004026765.1). Classification (NCBI taxonomy): domain Eukaryota; kingdom Metazoa; phylum Chordata; class Mammalia; order Chiroptera; family Phyllostomidae; genus Micronycteris; species Micronycteris hirsuta. The sequence goes on along the minus strand of PVJI01007892.1, from coordinate 30,532 downwards.
TCTCTTCCTAAATAAGCCACACATGAGTCTATACTTCAAGCTCCACCTTGGGGACAACCCAAACTAAAACTATAGGATTTTCACCAACACTGATGTTAAATGAGACATACACATGCATTAAGGATGGTAGATGGTTCTCTCCCATGCATAATAGTCCACATGTTACAGAATGTCTAACATTCCCAGCACCTGTGAACTAAATGCCAGTAACATCCCCAATCACTATGACAACCAAAGGAGCCCTCTACCTTTCCAAAATGCCCCAAAGGGCAGTACTCCCTGGTAGTACTTATCCCCCCAGGTTAAAAACCATTTGTTTAGAGGATGTGAGCTTCAGGCGTGGCTTGATCAAGACTCCCAGATTTATTTTCCACTATTATTTTCAGCCCTGCCCTCCTCGGTATGTCAACTTAATCCTCAGCCTGCCCTTCCTCCTGGAGGCAAGTTGGCTGCAGCTGCTTTAGGAGCACACATCCACATACTACCAAGGCCAGAAGAAACGAGGGCAGTCTGCCTGCATGTTTCCAGCAAGATTCCTGAGATTCTCCCTGACTGGGCCAGCTGAAGTCATGCGTCAGCCCCTATTGATGGTTTATGTGGAATATGGAATTTTTTAATGATATGGCGGGGGGGGGATGTCAATTGTGGTCCAGTCTGGAGTGGGAGCCAGGGGTGGTCAGTCCCCCTGAAGCCCATCAGCTGTGTGTGGGTGATGCCTGGATAAAAATTTGAGCGTTGTTCAGAGGGGAAGGGATACTGGGTAGGAACCCAATAATGTGCACCATTGAGAATGGGGCACGGTCAGGTTGTGGGGTATGACTCTTGGGCGGGGCACAGGAGAGGCAAGGAGCTGATCTATTGGAGTAAGCAGATAACAGACCATTTAATGTAATAAATTTAATCAGTTCTCCACGCTCCTCAGTCATGTTTACGAAAAAAAGTCCCAGTGAAGAGAGGCGGGAGGGGGTAGGGGAACTGGGTGGAAAAGTTGAAGGGATTAAGCAAAACAAACAAGCAAAAAACCCAGTATGGTGATTGCCAGGGGGAAAGGGGGGTAGGTAGGAGAGGGTGAAGGGAGGGTAAATGGGGATGGAAGGAGACTTGACTTGGGGTGGTGAACACACAGTACAACATACAAATGATGTACTGTAGAATTGTATCCCTGAAACCTATGTAATTGTATTCACTAATGCCACCCCAATAAACTCAATACAATAAATGAACAATAACTAAATACAACAGAATAAAAGAAAAAGAAGTCCCAGCAACATTTTCACCTCCCACATGACTTCCCCATCCACTGGGGATGCTCTGACCGCCTTCTAAGACTGGCCTGCTAATTACCTGCCTTGTGCCCTCAGGTCTCTCCTCAGCGCCCGCTTCCTCCTCCGGAGCACTCTTTCCACGTAGCCCTGATTTAGTCTAAAAATTCCTGTTCCCTAAGCATCCTAGGCAGCCTAGTGGCTGGTGTTAGCACCGGGGACCACTGCCCTTCTAATCCTAGTGCCTTGGCCTGCAGCACACTCCTCCCCGCCCAGGGCCAATGCTGGCTCAGCTGGGGCATCTGCTCCCCTAAGGGAGGGGAGCAGGAGTCACTTCCTAGCCTTCCCATGGCCCCTATGGCTGCACTGGGCGGGCAGGGGATGGGAGTGCTCTCATTCTCCAGGAGAGGAGCCAGGCAAGCTGCCGGACCCTCAGTGGGAGTGGACGTGGGTGCTCTGGCTGGCATTTCCTTGTCGGTATTCCCCAAGGGTAAAGTAGAACCAAAATCTAGAGAAGCTATTAGATTAGACTCTTTTTTTTTTTTTTAATGTATCCGTATGTTGTATTTTCCTTGCCCAACACCATAGGTCAAGAGCAATTATTTTCTTGGTTCAAAAGGAGGCTGACCAGCGCTTGTTGTCAATGAACCCGGGCCCTGGCAAGCAGAAGCTCTGGTTCCCTCTTGCTCCGCCCAGGGACTTACCTGGTTCATAAAAGAGCCGCATTAATCTTTAATGACTCCTCGCTTAGTTACCCTGGGAAGCGCTCCAAGTTCGGTGAAATTCTTTTGATGGAGGAGGGTGGAAGGATTAGTCAAACGCTTCTGCCGCGATCACAGCCACAAGGCCGACCCAGGCCTCAGCTCATGGCAGAGAGGACGTCAGTTAATGTCACAGCAATTCCATGTGCAGGGCTTGGGCGTCCCCACTCCGTAAATGTGGAAATGGAGGTACAGAGGGACTTTCCAGAGATCACAGGACGGGACTAGCAAGGGCAGTCTTGGATGCTAAACCCTGAAGGACGGAAACTGTTTTTCTAAAAAGGAGAACAAGGAAAAGGCGGTGGAACGGCAGAGTAAGCCCTCCTGGAACGGAGTTTAGGATTGCCTGACAATTCTAATCTAGAATCTGGGCCAAAGAGTTCGTGCGAGTCATAAAAAAGCACTGCGAGTTTTGTAAACATATTGACGGCGTGACCAGGGAGCTGTCTGCTTTCTCTTCTCCAAAACAATAAACAAACTTCTTGTGAGAAGAGGGCCGCGAAAATTTAACACAAACACGTACTCCGAAAAAACTCACACACAATATTTCACTGCCCTACTGGAACTTCAGGGCTTGTAGAGTTGGCTTGTGATAAAGGAGTGGATGGAGGACGCTATGAATACAGTGTTTGGTTTGGACGCTTCTTGGCAGAATTAGGTTGCTCTGCTGCAGGTGACCATGGAGTACCACCCTTAGTACTCTGTTCCGCCTGGGCCGGGGCCAAACACGTGCACCCAAGATGAATACATCAAATACCACAGGGAATGAAGGCTTTGTCACCAGGATCTGGTGCTCCATGCTGGCGCAGCGAGGTCTGTAACCTTAAACACCCGTCCTATTAACTAACACCATTCAGGCCCCAGAGAGATGCGTCTCCACATTTCTTGCCCTGTATTTTCAGAGCAAAAAGTGACCACATCTGAGTGTCATGAAGTCTATGAGCTGTGTCACTGCCAGCACGGGAGAGGGCCACTGTTTTGGGAGGGGGGAAAGGCTGGAGCAGTGGGAGAATTTAGATAACAGACAAATTAATGAACTTGTATGTCCTCTCCTCTGCGTGACTGCCACGGGTTCTTGAAAATGCATTTTCTTCCTTGTCTTTGGATTCCCATCTGTGGTTTGGAAGACTTCGCTCATGCAGGGTTTGCCACAGTTGCACATGACAGCCACGGAATATTTTGCAATATTAAGCATCATATTAAACATTTTCATTGACCAATCAGCATACAACTTTGTTTTATGTGTGTTTCGGTTTAAAGCCACCTTATTTAGTGGGCACTGTTGATGTTTTAACATCAAACTCATGGCCAACAGCGAAGCTCCTCCGGAACAAAGTTTCCCTCACAAACACATTTCCTTCTTCTTGGACTTAGGAATGCTTGACAGCAATGCAGCCCTGGGCAGGGGGATGTTTTAAACAGCAAACTTACCACCCCAAAAGCACAAATGTTTGAAAGTGTGGCACTAAATAGACCGCAGAAAGGGCGCTTGCTTACAGAATGCGAGCTAGAACAAGAGGGCAGAATGTCATCTTGCTCCGCCTCAGCGGGGACCACGTGCCTCAGGTGACTGTGCACGTGCCTCAGGTGACTGTGCACGTGCCTCAGGTGACTGTGCACGTCCCCAAGTGACCAAATAAATACTGCAAGCATTGACTCGGGGTTATGATGAAAGTTTAGCAAGTAGGTGAATTCGTAAATACAGAATTCATGAATAAAGAGGTCAACCGTATGTAATCTAGATGTAACTTGTATGGTGTGAGATGCTAACATTTTGTAGTATATTCATCAGTTGGGCATAGAATGCTAAAATGCAAGCAGTTTTATTTTTAACAGAAAGATAGAATAAGATTTCATTAAATTTTCAAGAGTAAATACAAAATTTTGTTTTTAAAAAATTTTGATTAAAACGTTTATATTCATTATAATTTATCATTTGGCTTTTAATTTTAATAGGCAAATTTAAGGATTTAAAAAAATAAATAATTTTTTAAAAACACAATTTTAATCTTTTACATTTTCTTTATACTTTTGTGATAATATACTAAAATTTGGAGTACTTCGAATTGAACTGTCATTACTATTTACTTTCTAGATCATTATTGTTATGGAAAACAAATTATGTGAACATCTTTATTACCATAATATTATTTACAATGCAGCTAAAATGAAGATAAGAAAAATTAAGTATATGGCATAAACACTGTAATAATATGTGAATTATACATGTCTTTGTTTTGTTGCTTACCTAGATATTGTCAGCCCATCAGCCAAATACCACACATGCTCTACCATGATGAAATTTAGATATCTTGGGTATTTTGTTGACTTACAGTCATACAAAAATCATAGCTTTACACCTATTTTGAAATTTTGTTGTTAGAAAGATAAACTTGTCAAGATAGGAGGATGGAGCATGTTTTATTTAACAGTTTATTGGTTTGACTTGTTGCTTCTTAAAATTTAGACATCTGTGGTTCAGAGCTCTATTTGCACTCTTGCCCTGGGACCCACACACAATTGGGGGGGCCCATTACTACGGAGACTGAGGGTATTAGGGGGATTTTGGAGTCTGCATCCAAGAGAAGCAGCAGCCCAGGCTAAGGATATGCTGATACCCCGATCAGGTCTGTCTAGCCCCGAATCTCAGAACAAGAGAAAGCACCAGCCTCAGATCAAGCTAGAGACTCCCCTGCAACGGGGCTGCACGTGGTCCCAAGGTTGGGGGAGGCACCCTGGCAGGCTGGTGGGGTGCCGTGATGCTGTGGTGGGGAGAGTATCCTCGGGCAGCTGGTGGGGTCAGAGGGTCGTGTGTTCTGCTGATCAAAGGTGAAATCGAAGCACTTTGCCACCTGGCTCTGGAGGAAACATGGTGGCGCCCACCAGCAGGACTGCATCCGGTCGCAGGGCACGCGCTCTCCTACCCTGAGCTTGGAGGCTTCAGTGGCAGAATGTGTGTGTCGTGGGGCTCCCACCTCAAATTAGCCCCGACTGAGGCCCCTCCAGAGTGTGTTTAAAAGCTAAAACGTGGAGGCCACCTGCCAAATGTTCATGATATCACCTTGAAGTATTGAAGTCGGGACTGTGGATCATCCCAGGAGAGACTGAGCACATGTAAAACCTCAGGGGACGCAGAAAGTGACCGATGTTCCACTTCCAGGACTCACTAGCTGTGCGACCTTGGATCATTTTTTTAACCTCTACAGGCCTCTGTTTCCTCATCTTGAAAACAAAAGCGTAGTCTTGGATGATTTCTAAGGTTCCTCTTGCCTGCGATGCCACGATTTATCTGCCAGAAGGATTCCTTCTGTGTGTCTTGGACTATGTTCAGTATCAGGATTACTTATTCCAAAAGGCAGCTGTTCTTTTGTTTGCTGGCTTCAGGGGGAACCCAGATATTTTATGATATCATGGGGGAGAGGGGGCGGCCAGTGCCCTCTGCCTCAGGGCCAGCGTCACTGGCATCGGCCCAGCCTCTTTGGTCGAGGTCATGCCACCCACGTTAGGAGCTCAGAGGTGTTACCTTCAGCGAAGTGCCCACAAGACAGTAGGCCCCTTCGATAGCACCAAGTCCTTTGACTGAGATAGACATCCCTCGGGCTCTCTAATGGGGTTCAGTCTATAACTTCTTTAAACCATGACTTATTTTTATTAACTTGTTCAAGAAATATTTCAATGGGGGATAATAATCCCTTCCTCATGGTATGGCTGTGAAGAGTACACACATTCCCATAGAACTCTGGACAGTCTAGCACGTAATAAACGCCAATAAACATTAGCTGTTGAGTCTTGCTCCCTTGGGGTGATTGACTTTTTCTGTTAAGATGGTTGAAGAATTTTTCTTTTTCTTTTTTTTTTTTTTTTAAGATTTTATTTATCTATTTTTAGAGAGAGGAGAAGGGAGGGAGACAGAGAGGGAGAGAAACAGCAATGTATGGTTGCCTCTCACATGGCCCTCGTGGGGGACCCGGCCACAACCCAGGCACATGCCCCAACTGGGAATCGAACCAGGATCGTCTGGTTCCCAGCCCGCGCTCAATCCACTGAGCCACACCAGCCATGAAGAATTTTTCTTCATCACCCAAGTTCACTAATTTAATTAGAATATATTTTGGTATTTAACATTCTGCACCCCGTTTTCTTGGAATAGTTTGTTCTGTTTAGTTGTACATTCAGCCTTTCCTTTCATGCAAATTAACTCGATTATACATTTAAATACATCTTCTATCTTACGTGTTGGGCTCCTAAGGACTGAATGAATATATTTAATCATGATTTTTTCTCTTCCATATCTATTTCTTTCTCTTCCTCATTTACATTTGCTGTGATTATCTTAAGCCTTTCCTCCACATCATTATTCAAATTTCAACAGCATCTATTCAGTGTCTTCTTATTTACAATTTATATTTTATTTTTTTATATATTTTTAAAATATATTTTATTGATTATGCTATTACAATTGTACCATTTCCCCTCCTTTATTCCCCTCCACCCTGCACTCCCCCGTCCCACCTGCATTCACCCCCTTAGTTCACGTCCATGGGTCATATACATATAAGTTCTTTGGCTTCTACATTTCCTATAGTATTCTTAACCTCCCCCTGTCTATTTTGTACCTACCACTTATGCTGCCTATTCCCTGTACCTTTTCCCTCGTTCCCCCTCCCTCCCACCCCACCCCCTGCCCCGCTGATAACCTTCCATGTGATCTCCATTTCTGTGATTCTGTTCCTATTCTAGCTGTTGGCTTAGTTCATTTTTGTTTTTTGGGTTTTTTTAGGTTCAGTTGTTTATAGTTGTGAGTTTGTTGTCATTTTACTGTTCATATTTTTTATCTTCTTTTTCTTAGATAAGTCCCTTTAACATTTCATATGATAAAGGCTGGGTGATGATGAACTCCTTGAACTTGACCTTATCTGAGAAGCACTTTATCTGCCCTTCCATTCTACATGAAAGCTTTGCAGGATAGAGTAATCTTGGATATAGGTCCTTGCCTTTCATGACTTGGAATACTTCTTTCCAACCCCTTCTTGCCTGCAAGGTTTGTTTTGAAAATTGAGCTGATAGTCTTATGGGAATTCCTTTGTAGGTAACTGTCTCCTTTTCTGTTGCTGCTTCTAAGGTTCTCTCCTTATCTTTAATCTTGGCTGATGTAATTATGATGTACCTTGGTGTGTCCTTCTTTGGGTCCAACTTCTTTGGGACTCTGAGCTTCCTGGACCTCCTGAAAGTCTATTTCCTTTGCCAGATTGGGGAAGTTCTCCTTCATTATTTTTTCAAATAAGTTTTCCATTTCTTGCTCTTCCTCCTCTCCTTCTGGCACCCCTATGATTTGGATATTTGAACATTTAAAGTTGTCCCGGAGGTTCCTAAGCCTCTCCCCATTTTTTTGAATTCTTGTTTCTTCATTCTGTTCTGGTTGAATGTTTCTTTCTTCCTTCTGCTCCAAACCATTGATTTGAGTCCCGGTTTCCTTCCCTTCACTGTTGGATCTCTGTATATTTTCCTTTATTTCACCTTTCATAGCCTTCACTTTTTCCTCTATTTTATGATCACGTTCAACCATTTCTGTGAGCATATTGATTACCGGTGTTTTGAACTCAGCATCTGGTAGGTTGGCTATCTCTTCATTGCTTAGTTGTATTTTTTCTGGGGTTTTGATCCGTGCTTTCATTTGGGCCATATTTCTTTGTCTGGGCTTGCCTGTTATGTATAAGGGGCAGAGCCTTAGGTATTCACCAGGGCAGGACGACCCAGGTCACTGCACTGTGGTGCTGTATGTAGGAGAGGGGTCCAAGAGGGAACTTCCCCCACTACCCACAAGCAAATTGGGCTTTTCTGGTGCCGATTCCCAGGTAGGTTTGTGTACATTCTAGGACCCTGTGGGTCTCTCCAGTGAACTCTCCTGTGAGGCTGGGAGTTTCTCCTGGCCCTGCAACCCCCACAGGTGTTTTCAATCAGAGGCTTGAGGCTTTATTTCCCCACTGGAACCCTGGGTTGTGTGGTCTGTCTTGCTCCCCAGTTGTTCTTCCCAGTTTATCTGCCCACGAACGTGGGACCACCCGGTCTGCCAGCCGTCACCTCACCTGGTCTGCCACCTGCCGCCTTGCTGCACATCCTCTGCACCCCGGCTGCTGGTCTCCGCCCCTCCTAACGGTCTGGATGAGTGTATCTTCTTTAACTACTTGGTTGTGGGACTTCCATACAGTTCGATTTTCTGGCAGTTCTGGTTGTTTTTTGTTTTTAAATTTGTTGTTGTCCTTCTTTCGGTTGTGCCAGGAGGCAAAGTGTATCTACCTATGCCTCCATTTTGGCCAGAAATTACCATTTATACTTTAATTCTATGATAATGCCGTCCTCTGTTTGTTTTCTTAAATCCAAAGTCTCCCTTTTCACCTCGTTTCTGTTGTCTTACCATCTCATCTGTGAGTTTTTGTTTCACTGGATTCATGAAGAAATTGTGAGGAATTTCCTTCTGTTGCTTGAGTCATGGTTTCTCCTCATTTGGGCGGCGGGTCGTTTGCATGCTGCATTTCCCTACTTTGTCACATGGTTTTATTGTTGTCATGATTTTTCTTCTCATTTTGCTAAAGCTTAGGGAACTTCATCCACTGGTTTGATGTGTTCTGATAGAGTGTGGGTGACTTCGGGGCTCTCTTCCTCTTGCGTTTGAGATCACTTTGCCTTTCTCTCTCAGTTTCATTGTGAGGGTTGCGGAACTGGGTGGGCAGGGGCAGGGAAGCTCAGTGGGCGGAGTGCGGGAGGTTTGAATGCCTGGACTCTGTTCTATCTGCTGTGATTTCAGAGATGCGTCGGGATCTACTCCTCAAGGTTGGGTAGTGGACACCGTTCCCTGGGATGGAACCTTAAACTTGCAGGATTGCCCACATTCAGTGTGTTGCTCTGAAGCCTTCACTTTGGTCAGAATCATTCCCATTGTTCCCTACCCTCTTCTTACCCATTTCTCCCATAGCCATGTCTACCACTCCTCAGTCAGTGGAGGAAATGGGTACAGATACTTGCATGCTTGGCTTCTCTCAGCTTTGTGGTTATTCATGAGTATTCACAGGACTTTGGAGCTTCTCCACTGTAGCTTCCAGAGAAGTAGGAACCCTCCTGGCTAACTATTTTTGAAGTTTATTGTACTAGGTGTGCCTCTTTTCTTATTTGATTGCTGTTGGTGAATTTATTTTGGTTATTTTTACTTATTTATTCTCTTGGCTATTTTTGAGGCATTGGCTGAACAAAACTCTATGAGAACATTTCAATCTGCCATCTTAGTCCAGAAGTCCTTTATCTGTTTTATGTTACCTGGCTATGCTATTAGAATGGGAATTCCATGAGGACAGGGAGCTTGTTTGGGTTGTCCCTGTGTCCCCAGATCCAGTGCTTGGCATGTAGTTGGTGTTCAATAAATAACTAGGATGGGTGGATGGATAGATGGATGGATGGAACACAAAAGTCAATTAGGAGACCACCACCATGGTTTCATGCAGGGATGACGTGAACCTGAGCAGTGGAAGCAGAAATGGAAAGGAAGGGGTGGATGTGAGACTCACTGAAAGCTGGAGTAGAACTCAAATGGGATGAAGGGCTGTGAATAAGAAGCAAAGTCTATTCCTTAAGGTAAATGAAAGACTCCAGGGTTTCTGGCTTGAATGAATGGATAATGTCATTAGGTTCTTAAGTGAGAGGGGAAACACCAAAGAAGCAGAAGATACTGGATTCAGTTTGTACTCCCTGGGCTTGATATCACTGAGCTGCCTTAGACAAGGCTGATGTTCAGGAGAGAACAGGACTGGACAGAATCTGGGGAGTCATCACAAAGGTGGAGGTTGAGGTGATGGAGTTTGATAAAAGAATGGGGCAGAGGAGTGAACCACACTGATCTGCATTGAAGATGGGGGAGGGATCAGAGCCAAAAAAAAAAGATAAAAATTCCATTAAGCTCTAAGTCGCAGAAAAAAAATAATTATGCAGATATATGTCACATTTGTGCCCCATTTGACTTCCTCCAAGGTCTGCCTTCTTCCCTCTTCTGCCCCTACCATCCCTCACTCCCCCATCAAGTGTTTCCACAATGCTCAAAGAAAATGCAGATTTACATAAACTCAAAAAATGTGAAACCACGGCCTTTAGCAGCAGGAATGGTTTACTTCTTTTTGTATTCACTAAAGTGTGCGGTATGAGTCATCCGAGGTTCTGAAAATTCAGCAGGAACTAGGCATTTTAGTACCCTAATCAGTGGGGTACAGGGGGTGGGTGCAGACAAGCACCAGGCAGGAAGTGCTGCGTGTTAGACAAGGGAAGATCCCAGGAGGTTTACCTTCAGCAACGACCGACGCAAAGTCTGGAAACTGATGCCAGTACAAGTCGTGACTATGAGATGGAGTCAACTCTTCTTGCTTGGAACAAAGGCCCAGGGCTGGAGACACTTCCCTGACCTCCCAGCCCACTCCCTCTTCTGCCCGCTCCCCCTCTATCCTGTAGCCTTGGACTTAATTGAGGGCTGGGGTGATGATTTCATCCCAAATCTCTGAGTCTGGTCTCTGTGGTCCCACTTACCCATGTGATCCCTGGATGTCGTCACAGGACTTGAACACTGGGAATTCAGGTTGAAGTGGAGTCACCTTGGACTCCAGGGGGCCTCAGTTACTGAAATTGCTACACGCAGGTCTGAGCCAGAGAGTTTGGCTCCATCAGGCAAGTGGAGGTTCTGTTATGAATTTTCACCTAGTTAACTTCAGCCAACTAGCTGAGATTTCAGAGTAAGCTTTATTGCCAACTGTCATGAACACCACAATTATAATCACTAATTACTGCTAAATTGAGACTACTTTTTCCTGTAGCTAATAATTATTATTTACTATGTGCCTACAATGTGCTGGGCACTAGACTAAGTGACTTCCACACTCGGTCCCACTCCTCATAATGAGCCCGAAGGACACGTTATCACATTCGTTTCATTACTGAGGGAACATGGTCTCTCATTTCTTCCTCCAGTCAGTGGCTGGGATGCAGTGTCCATGACACGGATCCTGTGGATGGCCCTCCCAGATCCCTTCCCCAGGCTGGGGGCTCTTCTCCAATGGCTGATGCCCCACAGCTGCCCCTCTTCTCCTGGGAATTGCCGTGGCCACATGGGACCCAGGCTGTGGCACCTGCAGCCCATAGCCGATGACTCACTGCCACAGAGAAGTACAAAAGGTGGCTGCCCCCTTGTCTCAAGATGGGACCAACTCTGTGTGATCCTTGCCCTAGAGCTCCCCGTGGAAGAAACCAGTCTCCGGTCAGGAACTCAGGAACGCATCCTTCCCCTCACATCCTCCCCATCCCCACCCTCTCTTTTGAGCACTTCATACGTTAATGACATGCACTGAACTCCTGCCTCAGGCTCTGCTTCTAGTGATAACATGGCAGGGGAAGGCGTAAAGGCTTCCATCTCAGACAGACCCGCGTTCAAGTACATCGGTGTGGTGGCACGTCTTGAGTGAGTCAATTAAGCTCTCTGGGTCCTACTGTCCTCCTCGGTTTTTGAAATATTACTAATGTAATCTTCATTCCTCCCTTAGTTTCAATAAGCTTCCACATTAGTCTGTGTGTTGGGGACATAGAGACTAAAAGGCATAGTTTTGGCCTCTAAAGGTACAGTATTTTTCTTCTTCTTTTTTCAAAGATTTTCGTTTTTATTTTTAGAGAGAGGGGGAAGGAGGGAGAAACAGAGAGAGAAAGAAACACCGATGTGAGAGAGAAACATTAATCAGCTGTCTCTCCTACACTCTTCCACAGGGGACAAAACCTGTAACCTAGGTATGGGACCTGACTGGGAATCGAACCTGAGACTTTTCACTTTGTGGGGATGACGCCCAACCAACTGAGCCACACTGGTCACGCAAGGGAAAGTGTTTTTCAAACTGAAGAATTAAAATCTCTCATCAGAGATTGGTGGAACCAGCTTCAGTAGATCTGACCAACATTTTGAAAAAAATGAAACAGAATTGAATGAAAAGAAGTTATTAGGGAACATCAGACTTAGTAAGGGCAGGTTCCATGATAGTTTATTGGAATTTATTATTCTATTTCTGTAACATATCTATTTCTCTATAGGTAGCTGATAGTAGGCCTGAGGAAACACTGGATAATGACATAAAATGTATTTCTTGCTGGCCATCGATTTAAAAAAGTTTGAAAGCTACTTACCTATGGGAATAAGAGACAATGGAAGGGACATTTCATTTCAGAATTTATTTTGTTGTTAGAGTTCTATAAGACTTTTAATAATAAGGAGTTTACACACAATTTTACGTTGGTGCACATTTAAGGAACTCTATAATAAACAGAATTTGTCCGTCCTGAAGGGCACTCGAGAATACCTTTCCCTTAAAGGCGGGATAATGAATTGGTGAATCATGTGCTCCAGTCACAAATTGCTCTCTCAAACATTTTTTTAAAAAACGCTTTATTGAGGTACAACTACCACACAGAAAGCTGTTCAGATTTAATGTATACGACTTAAATTTAGAGTTAAGTATTCTTAAATACTGTGGTATTTTTTCTTCAGAACATTATTCAGCAAATGAAGACACTGGGTAAAATATAGATATGCATAGTTAGAGTTTGATTTGTTAAGTATGTGTGTGTGTATATATATATACACACACACTTATGCATATATATGCAGAGAAAAAAGAATGCAAGGCTGTCTGACAAAAGTATTATCCTGAGAGGGGGCACTATTAGTGATTTTGACTTTCTCTTTCCACCGAGTGCCCCTGAAGTGGCACTCAGGGGACCAGACTGAGGAAGAAGGTCCCAGCCTGTCCTTAGCTCTGTCTTCTGAGCTCTGCCTTAGTAGGACTCAAGCCCCAGTCTGAGAAGAGCCCCTTCCCCACCCCTGCCCGCTGGACCCCAGCTTCCTGTCTATTGAAAACAGACACAGGAACACTCATTTAATGTGGGGTCTGGAAGCCCTGAAGAGGAAGGTCCCCCTGCATCACCCCCCAGGCCCCAAACAGGAGGACGTAACACAGCAGGAAGCAGGCTTTCTCCTTGTCCAGCAAAATACCGCAACCTTGGTCAATGCTCACCTGAGCTTCTTCAGCTGGTGTGGGCTCCTGGTCACAGCCCAGCCAATGAGAAACGGCCACACTCAGCCGATGAGAAGCCATTACCTCCCTGAGTTCTTCAAAACAGCCCCTCTCAGCTTCTTTTTGCCTGTAAAAGCGAACCCCTCGCTTCTGTTCTTCAGACCGGCCTGTGGTTCACCGTAGCTCGCTTGTCCTGAGTTGCAACTCCTCTGCTGTTTTTGAATAAACCCATTTTGCTGGTCAAATAACTGGCTCTTTTCTTTTCAAGGTCAGCACATCCTTAATCATGTGGCTCCGATGAACACACAGCTAGGCACATAATAAAACTTTTCAAGTAATCCAAGGCCACCTCTTCTGCTGGCTGTGGCCCGCAGACCAGAGCAAATGGAGGGCGTTTTAAACAAGTAAGACTGAGAGGTGAACAGGGGGAGACAGGTCTGCTGTCAGGGGCCGTGGTCGCTGGAGCCTGGGACGGGCCATAGGAGGCCATCCGTCATTTCGTTATACAAGAGTGTTCAGAGAAAGGACCCTGACAGGACTTCTCCCAGCCCCAAGGCCACTGTGCTGGACTTACAGATGTCATCCACACTGAAGGAGGCTTCATAGCGCCCCGTGCCCAATGCTGTGTCTGGCTGTTCCAAACCATCAGATGAATGCTGGAGCTGCAGGGGACCTAGGGGTGGAGGGAACCTGCCTGTCATAGGGCGCTGGCAGAGCCTCTGGAGGGGAGGACAGGGCCCTAGAGTCCGGGTCCTGGAAGGCAGTCCACAAGCATTCATCAGGCAGTTACGAAATGAATGGAGCATCTACACCACAGAGATGCGAGGGCCTCCTTCTTCTACCACTGAGGTGGCCTTGATGTTGGGTGTGGAGAAGCCTGGACTGCAGGATCTGTCACAGCCAGGGCTTGCTTTGTGTGTGGCCTGGAACAAGCCTTGAATGCCCATCTGGGTGTGCACTACTGACCCTAGTTAAGATGTGGCCTTACTCACTGGTTATTGGGTGTGGCAGGGCCTGTGCTAAGTTTCTTTTTAATAGGTGCCATCCCATGTAATCCCTCAAGAACCCCAGAGTTTCTCTATTTTGCAGACTAAGAAACTGATGCTCAGAGAGGCCACCTAACTCCCCAATTCACACATCTGTAAATGGCAGAGCTGGGATTTAAACTTGAGTCCATTACAGACTTTGAAACGAAAGGACCCTATGGCTGATAAGAATAAAACGATGAATAGAGAAAGTGCAGGTATTTGACATCTCTTAGGGACACGGCAATAACCTCCTAATGGACCTCCTTGAGGAAGCATTGCCTAAATTGCTGGATTGGTCCATTTAAGCTCTCTTTGATCTCGTGATCCGTGGAGAATGCCCCCACCTTATTTCTCCCTGATGATTCAGAGCTAGTTTACGATGTCTCCCCCTATAGAGACGGACTAGAAAATGGTCCCAAAGTGTTCCTGCCGACAGGTGTTCATGCCCCTGGGTAATCTCCTCCCCACAAGTGTGGGTGGGACCTGGGACTTGCTTCTAGGACAAGATGATACGCTGTCACTTCTGTGATACATTACATAAGAACGCAACTTAGGTCTGGTGAGTGTACTTCGTCTACTGCCTTCTTAGCTCGAGTGCTTTCATGAAGCACGTGGTCATGCTAAGGAGGTCTCCAAGGTCAATAACCAAGGGCAGCCTCTGGCCAAAGCCAGCAGAATGTGAGCTTGGAAGCAGGTTCTTCCTCAGCCGACCCTCAGATGAAAGCCTCGCCCTGGCTGACACCTTCACTGTGGCCTAAGCAGAGGACTCAGCTAAGCCACAGTGCCTCTCATATAAACAGCCCTGAAGTTGTGCTGTTTTAATAAACCCACTAACATTCTGGTAATCTTACAGCAACAGAGACTTAATGCAATCCCTTAGTGGCATGCCCCTGGAAGGCAGGGATGGTATTCTATCCGTCTTCAAGGTCCCAGCGCCCTAGGACGTGTTGTGGTTCCCCTTGATCTGGTCTCTGTCCCCAACACCAACACATCCTCTATATTCCCTCAGAGAGATTCTTCTAAAACCCTCATGTGATTGCATCGCTCTCCACTTCAAGCTCCTCCTCAGTGACATCCTATCATTTTTAATAAAAACCCAAACTATTTAGCAGTCAAGGAACTTCATCACACATCCCCAGATTGCTACTCCAGGCTCGTCTCCTCCCCTGCTCAACCCCTCCCACTGAATGCTCCAAGCAAACCAGCTGATCACTCTGCAACCCCCTCCTCTGGGGCCAGAGCACTTGCCCCTGCTGTGTCCCTGCCTGGACTGTTCTCCTTTGCCCAGAGAGTTCCTACGTATTCTTTACCACCCAGCTCAAGTGTCACCCTCTCCTGAAGTCTTCCCACCTCCTGCCCTAGCCCATGGGCAGCCGCCACTGTGCCTGCCACCGCGGTAGATGCTATTCTACCACGAACCCCACTGAGCTGTCGTTCTTTTTAACCATGGCTCCCCTTTTAGTTTGTGAGTTTTCTGCAGAATTGTACAGCTTTCTCCTGTTCTTTTTTATATTCCTCTTCAGGTCCTTCTCTTTCCGTGCTCCTTGCCTGGAAAAACCAAGGAATGGTTTAATGAGTAAATGATTGGCATTCATAACAACACCCAAAGCTGAAACCAGGAGCTCATGGGCCAAACGAGAGCGAAGGTGGCTGCGTTGGTGGGTACACAAGACAAGCTCCGTAGACACCTGACGTGCTGCTGAAGCGTGGTTTGCAAACACTGGAGATAAAATCTCATGTTGCTAACACTGTTCCTTCATTGTGAGGGGCAGGAGAAAAGGAGGCCTAAGAAACTTCCTCTTTCTGGGGGAGATAGCCGTCTATTTTGTGTTAAAACATTACATGGTGACCTTTTCTGAGACTTTGCACTTCAAGACCCAGTATGTAAACAGTACATTTCCTTTCTGTTCCTAAAATATTCAACGAGGGGACAGGATGGACTCCATGGCCTTCTCTGGGTCTCCTGGACTTGCTGATGGAGACACTCAACCCCCAGGCCGACTACATCAAAACCTCAACAAAAAAAAATGTCTTGTAAGTGTCATGTAATTTACATGTCCCTGATGCTCTTTCTCACCACTTCTTTTTGTCCCTGGGGGAGCACGGACGTCACGCGAGCCCAGTTGTCCAGAGAAGGGGACATGGGAGGGTGTAGATGCTGAGGCTGTGAAGTTGAAGCTTTACAGCCAGAGCAGACTTTTGTCACCTGCAGGCCCTGTGAGCAGGAGGAGGTCCCTGGAGAACAGGTGTATGCGCTGCAAAACCAAAGAGCCAGGATCTTAAACTGACGGCTCATTTTAAAGGGAACACAGTCTTGACCCCATGTTTCAACATGAGGGTTCAGGTTGGGCACGTTCATGCTGAGCTAGGAAAAGTAGGGTCGTATCCTTTTAATCCATCTTTTATCAGTTTGAGGTTGTTTCCAGACAGTGAAAAGCACAGTGTGCATAAGAACCACTGGCTCAGGTTGTGGCTGAGCCATGGCTTCTGGGTCTCTGCGCCTGGGTCAGATCGGCAACATAGCCAATCTAACTGCGCAGAATCAGTTGTTTGAACGGTTGACAAGTCTATTTGAAACTCAGTTGGAGAGGGGAGTATATGGGGACTAAAAGGTAATGTTTACCCGGCTGGTGTAGCTCAGTGGATTGAGCGCGGGCTGGGAACCAGAGGGTCCCAGTTCGATTCCCAGTCGGGGCACATGCCTGGGTTGCGGGCCAGGTCCCCAGTGGGGGCCATGTGAGAGGCAACCATACATTGCTTTCTCCCTCCCTTCTCCTCTCTCTAAAAATAAATAAATAAATAAATCTTTAAAAAAAAAAGGTAATGTTTAAAAAAATACGATAAAGATGAAATAAAGTACAAAAAAAAAGAAACTAGACCATGATTTCAGTACCCACATGTACCTGTGTACCTGTAAGTGTCTTATGATTTGCTGCAGGAATATTTCCAATCAGCTTGCTGCTCCTTTCTGGCACCTCTCCCAAAATACCCTTTGGGTTTAGGAGAGAGAGAAAATTCCGCTTGTTGCTTTTGCCCAAGTTAGAGTCATTCATTGATCATTCAACAAACACTATCAAATACCTTCTCTACCGCAGGCACCGCAGGTGCCAATGCGGATAAGGCATTATTTATTCTCTGCTTCGATGAGAAAGAAACAAAAGGAAGCAGATTACAACAGAGTGTGTTTGGAAAAACGTTTGATAAGTGGATGTATAAATTACATCTATTATAATACAGGAAGGCCCAAGACTATGGGGTGTGTCCAGGAAGACTGCTAACTAGTACTGGGGAGGTGGGTGTCAAAATGGACATTTTCTTCTTCACATCAACCTAGAATCATAATATTTGCTATTTGTATTTTGCTCTTCCAGAATTCTGGCACTTATTAGTAGTGGCAGAGGGCAGCAAGATTGTGTGTGTGTTCAAAATAAATAAGGCTATCTTTTTTAAAATAATGTTTTCGAAAGATTAAGGAATTAATCATGAATAAATATTGATGTGTAGGGCAAGGTGTTGGTGGCTGGGGGAGGGCGGGGCTACTCATAGAAATGCGTAGCTGCTCACATAATCTCAGGGCAGGCACAGAACCTGCCAGCCTCTTGAAAATGGATTCTGGAAAGCCACCAGCAAGCCAGGTGACCAGGTGCCGTGGCTCCTTTTGTCTAGACACTTTGGTCCATCACTACCCCCTCTACTCACTCAGACATCTTTTGCTCATTACTGGTTTCTCCTTCTTAGCTCACTCACACGCTTCATGAACCCCAGGTTTACTATGTGGCCTTTCCATTCAGTTCCTATCATCATGATTCCAAAGTCCCTTGAGAGGAGTCCAATGGACTGCCTCATGTTTTCACGCCAGGTCCTTAACCAGCCTGCAGATTAGCTGTGGGACGCTGGCCCACCTTGTTCTAATTAGCTGTGGACCCAGAGTGGCCCTTTGACTCCCAGCATTTCTAACAGGGAACAGGGCTGACAGATTCACTTAGAAGAACAAGTGGGCTGCGAACAAGCATCTTTCATGTAGTTTTATATCTGGACGTGGGCTAAGCCATGTCCACGTCGCTGGGTTTCAGAGTTTCTGCTCAGTGGGGCCCCAGACCTCCCCACCGTTTCTGGTGCCATCACCGTCACCAGGAGATCAGAACGGCATGGGGAGAAGCGGTCTCTGGGTGCTTTTAAGCTCGTTCAGAAACAACTATTAATTGAGTACCTGCTATGTGTACGGCAGATTCTTAGATCTACTAACTCTTGAATCTTTTTTGGCATGAGATGCTAGGGGGGTGGCAGCCTACTTTTTAAAAAAGTATACTTTTTGGAGTATTTAACTGTGCATTAACTAACGGATCTTCATAAGTACACTACAGAAGTGGTATTATAAAACTTGCCACTCTACAGAGCTCAAAACTGAGGCTCAGAGAATTTCAGCTGCCTTTCATTCCTTTTTCTCGTTTAATTACCCCTGACTAGGATGTCCAGTACAACGCTGAGTGGGCGTGGCAACAGCAGATGCTCTTCCCTTGTCCCTGATCATAGCGGACCAGTGTTCATTCCCTCACCATTAAGTAGGATGTTAGCTGTGGGTTTCCTCATAGATGCCCTTTATCAAGTTGAGAAGTTTCCTGCTATGATTTTGAAAATTCAGTTTTAAAAGTGGGAAGATCAGAACCCTGAAAAATTAGGCAAAATGTTCCTACAGTTTTAGATAACTAGTTTAGAATATGGAGAAATAGTGATAAGCATAGATTCTGAACCCCAAATTCCCAGGTTCCAATCCTAGCCTTGCCATTTACCTACTGTAGAATTTGAGGCAAATTACTCAGCTTTGTGCTTTAATTTCCCCATCTGGAAAATGGGGATAAGAACAGTATCTACCTTATTAGGTTGTTATGAGGATTAAAATGTATAAGTATTTATAATATGCTTAGCACAGTGCCTGGCTAATAACAAATGCTACATATTTTTTTTTCTTATGTTCACTTAAAATTCATGAAAGGCAACTAGATTCTGCTTCAGGATGCAAGCCAGCTATGCTGGCTTCCAGATATGGGTTCTGCTCCATGTTTCCCCCAAAGCCCGTCATTCTTGGTGGCACAGTTAGGATTTTAGGCTGGTAGAATTACCCTCTAGCTCTACCTCTAGCCCAACCAAGACAGGAATCCCTTCTCTGTGAGGCACCCAACCCGCCCTTGGCTACCTTGCGAGCAAGAATTCTTCAGGCCGCTTTACATTCCGGAACCCCGAATTTCCTAATTCTGGGGAAGACCCGTGATGTCTGTTAGGTGCCAGTGAGACTTCCCAGGGCTGAGAAGCTGAGCTCCTGTGTTCACACATGGTATGCGGGTTGCTTTTATCGCAAGCTAACAGGTGGAGTGGGCCATTTTTGCTAATGTTTTGTGCAAATGGCAACATTCAGTAAAATTATGATAACTTTAGTTTTACATATTTTTTCAATGAAACTTTTTGTGATTTACTATAAAATGTATACTAAATTATTTTTCTTAAATTTTAAACAGACAAATACTGGAAAACTCACTGGAAATTGAAATAAAAGTAATAAAATATGTAAAAATTCTGATTTATTGAAAATATTTTGAAAAAAGTACGTAAAATGTGTAAAAAAAGAAAGAATGAAGTTTTCTTTCTTAAACTTCATTGTAAAAAAAGAAGAGTGAAGTTTTAGTAGTGTTTTTTGTTGTGTTAATCGTATGTAAAAAAAGAAAGAATGAAGTTTAGTAGTGTTCTTTTGTATGATAATCATTAAAACATACATACATACATAATTCACCATTGTCTGTGTTAAAGAGACCCAAATTTTGTCCTTTGGAATTCGTATATCTGCATGTTAGCATCCCTTTAGAGCAATAAAAAAGTATAAAAATAAACATATTTATCCGTTACCCGCATTCTACAGCTAGTCTATAAAAAACATATTTATACGTGTCCCGCACTCCACTACCAGTCAACGTAAAACGTATAAATACGTTTCCCGCATACAATGTGTTCACTGCCTGCACTCCTGGGTCCTCCAGCCGCTTCCAGGACACTTGATGTGACATTTCACCTCCTAGAATAGTCAGAAATAAACTCCATAGAGTGGGCCTCCTGGGGACTGGCAAGTCCTTTTTCTTGCCACTAGGGAACTGAATTAGGGGCAAGGATAGTGTTGGCTTTTGTGCCTTAACAACTACCCGGATCCTGAGTCAACACCTGAATATACCCTGGGCCCTTCTTATTGAGCCATTGGGGGTGGGAGAGGAATTAGGCTCGGTCCTTTCATGGCATGTCTTAAAAAATTTAAAAGAACTGAACATGTCTGATTCCCAGGAATTCTTGGGTAGGAGACTTGGTTTCAGATTGAACATGGGTTTTTTTCCCTGATCGAGCAGCAGGATACTTTGCTCACCTTAAAGACTGTTACGTTACATAAGGGAGAGATGGGTTTGCTACCAGCAAAGTCAAAATTTTCATTGAAATTCTAGCTCATGTGAATGCGAAGACTGGTGCTGGATTTAGATTTTTAAATCTCCTGAGCCTGGCAACTCCGTTTTCCCTTTTCACTAAATGCTGTAGTTTAGGATTTAGAGAATTATGCAAAACACACTTGCAGCACCCGTTTAAATGTGGTGGGATCCCCAGTCCAGCTCTCTAGGCTGATGCACATTCACCCTTTTTTTGCTGATGTGGGGAGGCTATTGAAAGTGAGCTACAGGAGTCTGAGCAAAGGGGTCTCTGGCTTTCTCAGTGCCAGGACTATCCTTTTTGCGAAAATCACTTTGAGAAGTGCAAAAATATGCCGATGTCACGTTTGCTGTGTGCATTTAGTAACAGATGAATGTGCAACATTAAGGCCTGTTTATACCAGTAGCGATTGCACTGCAAAACCATCAACAGCTCACAGCCCAACCAATCTTCCAAAATATTAGCATGATACATTTAAAATCTGCAACTTTGCAATGAGGTGCCCACAAAGTCCCTTCCTTGAATTTGCATATTTTCGTACAAGAACACAAACCACTTAAGTAGAATTTTAGCCCGTTTTAAATGCTAAAAAATGGTCCCTATTATTTACCTTGCTTAAAATGTGCACTCAAAACTTTATTAAAAACATTTTTCAAAAAGAGTTTCATAAAGCTAGACATCAGCAAGGCTCGACGGAGGGGTGGAAAAATGGATCGTATATCTTTAACCCGCAAAAGTTAAAAGGCATTTTTTTTTTTTTTTTGGTTAGCTAACAATGGAAACTTTTTTTTTAAGTGTTTCCCTCCCTCAGCCTTGCCAAGCAAAAAAAAAAAAAAAAAAAAAAAAAGAAAAGAAAAACTTGTTCCGCTGAGTTCAAACCCAGACAGGCTCACAACTTCCTTCCTGCTTTCCTCCCCCAAACCCCCGCCTACCATCCTCCTCCCTCCACCACCGCCCCCCCAACCCCGCCTCAACTTTTTTTTTTTAATCGCATATTGAACAAACACTGAAGTCGCTCTCAGCGGACACCGACACGGCTGGTATCTTCACAGCCGAGAAGCGAGTGCAGGGCCGACCCGCGCCGCCGCCGCCGCCGGATCGCCCGGTCCCAGCCCAGGAGCGTTAGTTCTTCCTTTCGCACTCTCCTTTTTGTCTCCCGTAGCCCGGAGAGGAAATCATTACTGAGCTTTGTAACTTTTAAAGCCATCTTGTTCTTGGGCCATGTAGTCTGCACAGGACCCGGGAATCTGAGAAACTGCAGGTAAGTTGGCGGCTTTTTACTGGTTCTCGGTTCTGAACCCTGTTTCCCCTCACTTCCAATTCTGGGGAGAATCTGAGCATTCCGGGTTTTGAAAGAGCGCACAGAGGCGGGCTGGGGAGGCCGGGAAAGGGCTTTGATTTGGGAGGGTGGCGCGGAGTCGGGGTGCGGGGAGAGCAGGGAGAGGCGAGTTGTCGGTGTTCCTCCTGCTTGCCTTCCGGGCCGCGGGCTCCTCGCCTCCTGCCCCGGCGCGCTCCAGGCGTCCTGGGCGCGGGCGGCCTGGTGGCTCTGTAGGCTCTGGGCAAGGCTGCCCAGGATGCGGAGAAGCCCTGTACTTGGCCGTGCTGCCCGTGGCTTTCGATATCCGGCCCCTGGGAGGTTTACAGAACCGGAGCCCCTGCGCGGCTGCAGCCACGCACGCCCTGGAGTTCCCCGGAGTGGGCTGGGGTCCCGGAGCCCGCAGAGACAGCTGCGTCCTCCGGGACAGGGGGTGCGGAGGCTGACTCGCTGTCCGTGCGTGGACACACACACACACACACACACACACACACACACAGGCGCGTGCACGCCCCTCGGCAGGGGGCTACGGCAGTGGGCAGCGAGTATTGGTTCCGGTATGGGCGCGCGCAGGCGCGCCCACACTCACAAAACACACTTGTTTGGGGACAGTCGACAAAGCCGGTGCTGAAAAATGCCTTGGCTGCGGCCCCGCCGCGCGCCCAGACCATCATAGGCGGAGAAACGCAGTCCTAAGGCCAGGCCAGGAAGGTAAACGTCAGGCACACAGGGTCCTCCCAGACCCGGCCGGGGAAGGCAGCTCCTGCTCAGGCTCCATCTGAGTCGGTCCCGGTGACCAGACGGTGGAGCAGGGAGATCCTGAAGTCCAGGGGCGGGGGAGGCCCCGTTTTACCCAATATAACCAATGTTCGCTCAGGCCGAAGACCTGGGGAGGGTGGATGGGTGTCCTCAATCGCGGAGGCAGCCACGCCATGCACACTTCGGCACCGAGTAGTTTTGCATCATCCCCGCCCATCCGCGTGGCTCCGGAGATGAGTCTTAGAATTTGGAATTTGAAGGCAGCCCCATACGCATCAAAACCCAGGGTGTGGGGTGGGAGAGCACTTGGGAAAGGCACACCTACCACCGTGCTCGCCACTGATGCCACGAGGGTTTGTGTCTCACGCAGTCCCAGTCGGTAGGTGAGACATCCAGTGGCACCCGATCCCCGACAGATTGGGGATCCATCCGCAGGTCGAGGCGTTCGCTCCGGGTTTCCCCGCACTGGCCCTCTGGTGTCCTGACTTTCCTCCTTGTGTCTCCACAGCGGCGCTGTTGTTTATGGAGCTTTGGGCGGGGGCTGAGCCCGAGGTCTTGCCCCTCGCCCGCCGCCCAAGCCATGCCACTACGTCTGCGCTCGGAGCGGCGGCCGCCGGGCGTCCGGGGCTGAGCCCGGAGCCGCGGGAGGAGGAGGCGCGGGCGGCGGAGCCGGAGCGGGAGCCGCGGCGGCGGCGGGCAGCGCGGGACCCAGTACTATGGCTGTGTACTGCTATGCACTCAACAGCCTGGTGATCATGAATAGCGCCAACCAGGTGAAGAGCGGCGGCGCCCCACGGGCCAGCAGCAACGAGACACCCCCGCCGCCGGGGAGCGCCGTGTTGAGCCCCGGCAGCGTTTTCAGCCCCGGGAGAAGCTCCTCTTTCCTCTTCCCCCCAACCGAGTCGTTGTCGCCCGAGGATCCCGGGAGCCCCGGGGGCTGGCGGAGTGGCCGGCGCAGGCTGAATAGCAGCAGCGGCAGTGGCGGCAGCAGCAGCAGCAGTGTGGGCAGCCCGAGTTGGGCAGGTCGCCTGAGAGGGGACGGGCAGCAGGTGGTGACCACCGGTCCCCTTTCCCCTGTAGGGCCAGAGGAGGCCCAGAGGAAGCTGCGAATTCTGCAGCGCGAGTTGCAGAACGTGCAGGTGAACCAGAAAGTGGGCATGTTCGAGGCTCACATCCAGGCGCAGAGCTCCGCCATGCAAGCGCCCCGCAGCCCGCGTCTGGGCCGAGCGCGTTCGCCCTCCCCGTGTCCATTCCGGAGCAGCAGTCAGCCCCCGGGAAGGGTCTTGGCTCAGAGCGAGGAACGGAGGACCAAGTCCTGGGGGGAGCAATGTTCAGAGGCCGGCTCCAGGAGGAGCGCTGGGGCATCCCTCCCAAGCCTCTCCACGGACAAGGAGGGAGTGGCGCCTTTCCCCTGCTTGGACTCCCCGTCGGGATCAGGGGCTCAGGGTTCATCCACTTCCGTGATAATTGAGAAGGGGGTCCCTGCCAGACCCCACTGTGGCTCACCCATAGCTATGGAAATCGACAAAAGGATGTCCCCTCCTCCGGGAACTCTGAGCTGCCAAGCTCCTTCCTTGGGGCTTTTTGGAGTGAACTCCGTGATGGCCACAGAAGTGGCAGCTACAGCTCCATCCACTAGGCCACACCATCTGCACGACCCTGCCCTTGGTGAGCTGTTTGAGAGGCCCCGGCAGCTCGGGGGTATAGATTCCCTGGCCCTGTTGGAGAGTCAGGGGCAATTTCTGGGCAGTGAGACAAGCTCAGCCACTGAGAAGGGAGGGCCGGGCAGTGCAGATCCCCCTGGAAAGGTGGGGAAAGGAAATCTGCCCAGTGGCTTACAAGACTATGGGGAGCGTGAATCAGGTGGAAGGCCAGAGGAGAAGACTGTGGATGTGCAAAGCTCAAAGCCCTCTGAGGCCCCGAGCTGGTTCAGGCCATCAGGAGACTGGGACTCAGTAGGGCCCAAGGTGACCCACAGTGTGGCCGCAGTGGTCGAGGAGCCGCCACAGCGCTCCAAGAGAGTGGATGAAGAATCAGCAACACTGGGCTTGCATGGGGGCAGCAGCTCAGCACAGCCAGGCGCAGGGGAGGTGGAGGCGGGAATTCCTGCTGGCAGAATGCTGGAACCTTTGCCCTGTTGGGAAATAGCAAAAGATGTGAAAGAACCTCAGTGCCTTCTCGGGGGAGGGGTGGGTGTGCAACCTGGGAGCTCCAGGGCTAGCCTGGGTCCCATGGAGGAAACCCCTCTGGCCTGGACGTGTGGCACTGGGGTACAAACCCAGGGGACCTGGGGAAGCCCACCAAAGGACAGAGCCACCCTCCCCAGCCTAGAGCTGCTCTGCCCAGATCAGAGGGACAAGGCTTCTCCGAGAGAGGCCCGCAGCCCCAGCAATATACCCGCAGTCATCATCACGGACATGGGCGCCCAGGAGGACGGGGTCTTGGAGGAGACACAGGGCAGCCCGCTGGGCAGCCTTCCCCTGAGGAAGCTGTCCTCTTCCTCTGCGTCCTCCACTGGCTTCTCCTCCTCCTATGATGACTCAGAAGAGGACATTTCCAGTGACCCTGAGCGCTGCCTGGACCCCAACTCCGCCTTCCTCCATACCCTGGACCAGCAGAAGCCCAGAGTGGTAAGTCTTGCCCTGAGATTTTTCTAGAAATGCCTTCATGCCCTAGGTGCCCCCTGTTTTTCTGACTTTCTCCTGAGTCATGAACACCCTGAGGTGGGGTGAGGCGGGGCGGGCGGGGGGTGGTCTGGGACAGTCACAACTTACTGTATGCACTTTGTGGCTTGGGCCGTGAACCCAAGTTTCTTCCATGGCTATTTCCATGTACATCTTAAAAAACCATTTTTACGGTACCTCTGGTAGGTCACCACTCACTTCTTAGGAGGATAATATTCGTGAATGTTACCACAACCGTCCTGATTAATCCCCACGGAGAGTGAACAGAGCTGCTAAGTAAGGGTAGCTTTTGTCTCTGGTGAACCACTTAATTCTGCGATTCTTCTAGGCAGAGGAAAACTGACAAGCACATCATTGAATTAACTCAGCTTCTGTATGGCAAGGCCAGGGAAATGAGTGGCGTGATTCTCTGACAGGGTCCTGAAACCTATAGATGTGGTTGTGGCGGGTTTGGGGGGTTGAAGAACCACTCAGCTTCAGTCAGCTAAGTCAGGACATTGCAATATTCGTGGCATAACTAAGATACAGTTTGCTGTGTGAATTAAAATGAAAACCGTGCTTTGCATTCCTTTAATCGTAGAATGTTCTATTAGCTCGAATTGCCTGAGATAGGGACCTGGGTGATATCTAGGGTGGACACCCCCTAATGGACATGCTTGGTGACTGGTACAGGTATATTTCATCACACGGACCTCTTGTTCTGGCTGTGGCTGTAGACAAGAGTTTGTTTCTGTGGTGGTTAATCTCAGTCCTCGGCTGTTTTCACTCTTAGGGTGATCAGAGTGTTTTACGGAAGACGTAAGAGTTGAAGCTAGCGCTTCTGAAAAGGTCTGGACTTTCTCTTAGCTTTTCCAGAGTATGGGGAATTTCCTAGCTCAGCGTGCAAGGGGTTCTTGTGCTGCCTTGGGGAAAGTCTGCGTTTTATTGTAGCAGGTAGCCTCATGATTTCATCTCGAATACCCAGTGTTATTCGTTGTACCCCAGTGACTTACACCGCAGCAACTGAGAACTTTATATTTCTACTCGGCATCCTTGTCTAAGGTGTTTTAGACCGAAAGCATGTTTCTCTCTCACTCCCACTTCAGATGTCATAGTCTGGGTGTTTGCAGGCTCGGCGTTTCTTTTCCTGGAACTCCGCTTTCTGTTGATGACGGGGAGGCAGATGTGTCTGCAAAATCTGGCCCCAGGCAGCCTGGCATTCGGTGGCCAGGACAGGGCCTCAGGCACGGGCACACCCTAGAGAGGACGGGTGGTCCGCCTGGAAGAGGATGGTGATAAAGGACAGGTGGAAAGTGTTTCTCCCTGGAGATGGGGCCCAGCTTTCTCTGCCTACTTGCCTATAATTAAAGGCCCAGTGGAGGGGATGGTCCTCTGTTCACTCCTCCCATTTGCTTTTCAAACCCTGAAGCATCGCTTGCACAGCCAAGACACCTTAGTTTGTCCTCCAACTTTCCATTCGCCCTTTCTCCTGGTGGATCAGCAACCCCTGTTGGCTCATTCTCAAAACAGTGTGTGCGTCTGGATGTTTGAAAGGGCTTTTGCCTGGAAGTGAGTTAAAGGGGAGCTAAACAGTGACAGGTGATCCTTGTGATGTTTCATTTGCCAGAGGGAAGCTGACTGAGCAACCCAGAGGGCTGAGTGGTGTTTTCAAGGTAGCTACCAGGTCCAGAGGTAGAAATGAGGCCTGCCCTTTGTCCAGCTTCCCTCCCACCTTCAAACAGGTTTCCAGACACCCGGAGGGCAGGGCCAGGGAAGAGTCCCCTGCCACCTTTGCTCTCTGAATCACGGGAGGCTGATGGTGAGTGCTGGGGCAGGGAAGAAGGTGGGCAACCAACTGGAAATTATGGGCTCCTGGGGTTGTTCGAGCTTTGGGTTAGGTGTTTGCATGAGAAGCTAAGTTTTCTTTTGTACAGATCGTTACAGTGGAGACATACTCGTGACACCATAACATCTGCTCGTTGGGTCAAAAACCCCTTGATTGTCTGATATTGATATTTTGTCTGCAGAAAGCCAGACATCTTGATTGGCTGGGTCTTTTGGCTGGACTTTTCAGTGTTTTATAGATAAAACCTGAGCCAGCTTTGTCTGAGGTGCTACAATACCAACTCTCTGTTCTCTTCTCTGGACTTTGCGGCTTGTTTTTAAATATTTATTTATTTATTTTGAGAGA
This sequence comes from Micronycteris hirsuta, assembly GCA_004026765.1. Classification (NCBI taxonomy): domain Eukaryota; kingdom Metazoa; phylum Chordata; class Mammalia; order Chiroptera; family Phyllostomidae; genus Micronycteris; species Micronycteris hirsuta. Next base: position 3,007 of record PVJI01007892.1, on the reverse strand, counting down.
GACAGGGAGGAATGGAGAAAAAGAGGCCGAGAAACATGATCGGTTGCCTCTTGTACACACCCTGACTGGGGATCAAACCCACAACCCAGGCATGTGCCCTGAATCGAACCCACGACCTTTGGCTTTGTGGGGTGACACCCAACTGACTGAGCCACACCAGTCAGGGCCTGCTGCTTGTTTTTATGCTGTACTCCAGGTGTACACACGCTCACACACATTCACACAGCTCACACATGTTCACCCTCACACACACACATGCACAGAAGTTTGAAAGTGCACATTCAGCCTTCCAACCTCCAGTCCCCGGGGGTTTTGATGCTGCCCAGCCTTTCCTGAGAGTTAAACCTTTCGAGCCTTCGCAATGGGCACATGCTACAGGGGAATGACTGACTGTGTGTGATGCTGTGTGCAAGCCCAGCTGACAGCCCAGGGGAGCCTGACGCTGGCTGCCTTCTCAGCCCTCCTCCTGTCTGGTCTCCCTGCGGCTCATCACGGTTGGGAGTCCCAGGGCCCAAGTGTGGGGAAGTCAGAGGGCCTCCCTCCAGTTCAAAATACAGTGAAAAAGCGAGTCGCCTGGAAGTGCACTCTGATTACTTCACCACTTAGATTATGCAGAGTAGCAAAGGCCTTTTTACTGGGAAGGAATGTGGTGGGAAGGCCCATCCTCCTCATTTGCTTCCTTGGGAAGGAGCTGGCTGTAAGGACCTCTCAGAGACAAAGTGCTTCAGGCCGTTTCTGCTGTGGCTTCTGATGAGCCCCATCTGTCTGTCCCTGAAATAGAATGTCCCAAGTTTTTGCACCTGAAGTCTGTTTGTAAAGGATTGGACACTTGAAATTGGCTTGGAAGAAATTATTACATGTCTTGTGTTCAGTGGCTTAAATTTGGGCACATTTATTCTTCATTAGGGTCTGAATAGAAGCAAGTTGCACTGAGCAAGGATGGCGTTCTCTCTCGTTCTTTAAAATAACTCAAAATTAACCAGCAGTTCTTTGCTTTCCTCTGTTATTCCATCTAAGAGGATCTGAGCCATTGAAACAGCAGGTGTAAAGCACTGTATTAAAATATGCACGCATGTTACTTTAAAGAGATTTTATTGATTTGTTTCAGAATTGTGCTATCACTAATGGGTACAAAGAAAAGACAAAAAACAAAACGTTGGCCAAATTAGCTGTGGGGTGGAGGGTGGGGAATATATAAAGAAGTGTAATACAAAATCTTTGGCTTTTTGGTGCTTACTACTTTTAAGGGCCACTGGAGTTTTGTTTTGTTTTTGTTTTGTTTTCTATTGACTAGTTTTGTTTTTTTATTTTTCAATTATGGGTGACATACAATATTATGTTAGTTTTAGGGGTACAACGTAGTAAGTGGACATCTGTATAACTTACAAAGCGACCACCCCAATAAGTCTAATACCCATCTTTGTTGTCTTTGTTTAGTGAAAAACTAACTCATACATGTACTAAAAAATTCAGACAGTTTATAAGGTTTGTATGTGGTTTTGAAAAGTATAAAATTTTTATTTGTGGGCAAGTCAAATTAAAATTTAAAAGCCTGAAAGGACTACTTTTTAAAAAATGAATGTGGTGGTGAGGGCTTTTAAGTAGAAAATCCCTTTCTGGATGAGGATGTTGAAGGCCCAGATCTGGAGGTGGGGTCTGAGTTCAGGTTGAACATGCGGTGCTTGAGATGGGGCTTCCTTCCTCTTTGTTAGGTATGTGGAGAGGATCTTTCTGGCAAGGCCTCAGTACCTTCCAGATCTGGGAGGACCCTGGGTCGTTTATGTGAGGATCTGGGTGTCACCTGAATCTGTTTAGGGACAAAGAAATCAGGACTGAGAGGGACAACGGAACCCGAGCACACACTCCTGGGTTCTACACTGGCTCAGTTTCCTCTTTTTAAAATGTGACTTTTGGATGAGGATGACCTCACGAAGGGGGCCTGTTTAGCTCTAACTCTCTGTGACTATATAATTCTAGGTATTTAGCTTAAAACTTGATGTATGTGACACTTCAGGGTGTCTGAAAGTGTGACAAGATTCCTTCGGTGTAGACCTCTATACACCAGCGCAGGCACTGCGGCTGAAACTGGACACATTTAATTTCGTACTTTTACTTTAGAGCCATTAATTGATTTGCTTCTCTTCTCTCTCTTTACTGGAAGATTGGTTCCTTGTAATTGCACATTGAAAAAAATTGTCATCAAAATAAATCATCAGTATGATACCCAAGATTCTCATGAGTAATTAGACTGATATAGAGGCAGTGCTGTCTGGATGCCAGGACATTAACCTGAAAAGTAGAAAATGCTGTTATTTGAGGACTTTGACCTCCTCAGATATTTCAGTTTGGAAACTGAGGCTTTGCCTACACAAAGCCAAAACATCACTTCAAAGGTTTTTTGTTTTGTATCAAAGATAAAAGTAAGTCAGCCAGCTAAAAATTCTTTCAAATAGAGGTGGGGAATGTAGATAAAAAGAGGGACTGGTGTTCAGGCATTGCAAAAACACAGCTCAAGATTCACCTAGCTTCTAGGTTTTATAAGAAGAATATATAAAACCAGTCAGTTGCTGCTTTGAGAAAAATATATTTCAGGTGCAAGATAAATCATTTTCAGAACTTTTGTTTTTAAGGGCTGAATCGCTTCAGTCGCGGTTCTGATTTTGTTGGCACGTACCTGTTATGTGTAGTTACAGATTAGATTAGTTCTGTGTAGTTTATTTATATTGCCAGGCGCCTTGATAACATTGTTGAGGCTTATTTTATTTTGTCAGATTTTGGCTTTGTTATCTACAGGTAGGATTTTGTAAAGTATTTCATGGAAAGAATTTTATATCTCGATAGAAAAAACTTGGTAGACTTCAGGTAATTAGCGGGAACTTGAGTGAACTCAGAGACCCGTCTAAGTCCTGTTGTGGTCACACCTTTACTGTGGAAGGCTGATAGGACAGGAGACCTTGATGCCACAGGTCACACCCACTGTGCCCTCAAACCCGAGACCTGTGTGCCA